>JAGDQP010008180.1:3395-49959 GCA_022664845.1 Lepisma saccharinum
CAACGCCTAGGCCACGCTATTTAAGCTCGATATTTGAAATTAATGTCTAATTTGGCTTTAACTAAACTATTTCACTGACGTTCGATAAGGTAGCGAAAGAAGTGCGTATTTCGAAAGTAGAGATAAAAAAAATATTTCCTTTTAAAAAAAAACTGGCCTGTGATTGAACCCCATACCTTTAGAACAGCTCTCAAGTGTTTTATCCACTAGATCATACAACCAAATATTCGAAGATGGTTTCCAAGTCGAGTCACGCTGCCAGCAGATATTACTAAGAATGAATTGTATATTCCTGACCCACATAAGGCACTTTGCTTTTAACAAATGTAAAGAACGTTTCATCTTTTCATCTTTCTATATTCTAATCTACCGGGACTTCGCTCCTCTCGACTATCAGGAAATGGACGGGAGCCGCTTTTTTTCGACCTAAGGCAATTGGCGGGTGTCCATCCTTTTCCCACCATCAAGCGCTGGGCGATGGTTGGAGTTTCGCCTCTATGCAGGGAAGTCAGAGATCAACGGCGGCCCGGAAATGGCCCGACGACCTAACGCCACTTGTGGTTGCACGTTGACTTTCCCCCTCTACTTGCTGACCACTAGTTTGGGTTGTGCCTATCCCTGACGCCGGCCAGACCAAAATCACCGAACATTTTTCGTATTTGTCGGTATTTGGCTTCCTGGATCAGTGCAAGTTGAGTTTCTCCGCCGTCATACTATGCAAATGCAAATGTGGTATCTTCAAAGAGAACACATTTTTTTCTGTGAAGCAGTCAAATATAAGGCTGCAGTCATTTGTTATGTTTAGACCTACCAAAGTTTGTCTATATTCAAAAAATCATTTGGTTGAGTTACACCCCTTTATTTCTAACAGGGTTCACACACGGTCTTTCGTCGAAAAATGCAAAATTTCGGGCTTAAATATATAATAAAACTGAAATTTAAAGGAAGCCTTGTTAGTGTCCAGCTAACAACAAAACTTGCAACTTTTATTTCTAATTGGTTTGGTCAGTTCCAGCGGATTATATGTGTATATGCAGCTTCGTATTACTACACTCCTTGAAAGATACACTTTTAATTCCTATGAACAACTTTTTGTCTTTACCAAACCACTCAAAAATAAAAATCGCCATTTTTACTGTGATTTGAGCACATACAAAGCTTCCTTGAGACCAAATTTCAGAATTTTTATGATGGTCCATTTGAAATATTTTAGACACAAATCCGGCACTTTTCCTGTAGAGAAAAGCGATGTGATTCAAGATCTTGGGTTTTCCTACACAATCATCCTGTTGATAGTTCTAAACATCACAAGAGATCTTATATTCAGCTCCTTCTCCAAAATATTGTGACCTTCGTCAAGATACCACTTTCGAATTTGCATCGTATGGCAAAGAAAATCCGCTGGTATTGACCAAACCATTGCAAAATAAAGATGCAATTTCTACTGTTAGTTGGTCACATACAAAGCGTCTTCGAAACCACATTTCAGATTGTTTCATGAGGACGCATACGAGATACTTAAGCATTTGTCGCAAAGGGACATGTTTGAACACTCATAGAAAAAAAGTGTTATTTAGTCCAGAAGCTCTTTTGGGAGGGCTAAACGTGACAAAATTTTGCAGAATTTTATTTAACTCCTACATCCCAAAAACTAGGTTTAAAAAACGAATCTTATACAATTGGTAACTAATTTTTCAGCCTAATTTTTAAAATAAAGAAATTAATTTTGAAAGACTGGATTCCACATCTTCGCAATACACGTCGGGCTACCCAATGGTTCTTACTTCAGCTCTCTAGATCTCTTAGTTTTTGAGATATGCAGGTTTCCGTACATGTCTACGGGAGTAAAAACGTCACCGCCTTGTTGGAAATATGGTCGCCCCGGGAGATATAAAAGAATAAAATGCCTTTCAAAAGTAGTTCTGATATCTTCAGGTATGTAGGAACCCACATACGAAAAATACTATTTTTTTTTCTAAAATGGTGATATAACCATTTTTTTTCTAAAATTGGATGATTTCTCCAGAAATGACCCAATTTTACTATAACTAACCTAAACCAATTTAATTTTCCTTATCTAAAATCGCCAATGTATAAAATGGTGCACTTAGCGTGACTCAATCTGGTGGCGTTTTAATAAGAAAAATCTTGGCAATATTTTTCTTGTTGTAAAAGAAGTTTATGGTTAAAACATTTGCTTTCTAAAGTAGTGCCACACGGACATAGGTTCGAGCCCTGGTCAGGGCAAGTATTCTTTTCCTTCTAGTTAATAAGACAACAGTAACATCTCTTCATCAGAGAACAAAGTATAGAATGTGGAACAAACCAAGAGAGAGATTAAAACCTCACCACTTCCATATCAAAAAAGCATTTCAGAGTACTGAACTGGAAACCTGTGGAAAAAACTGAAGTACAGTTCAGTGTCCTCAGCGTTCGTGGGGATCGTGAACTTTGGGGATTTTGAACTTGCGCTCTGCAACGATGAATCGACTTTGGATATTTTCCCCTTGTAACCTTATTTTCTTTTGACAGCCTTTGACTACTTCAAGAAGGTAAATGAGAATATGGAGACGTAACTTCTGTACAACAAATAGCTGCAGACAAATACACTACACGCAATTATTTATTATTACACGATTCAATTTATTTGTATTTAACATTCACATATAATATACCGACTTTCTGTCAACACCCACCACCTCTCTAATGTTATATGTTAATCATAATAATTACTTATGTCCTGAAATGCTTGTATGGATACATATAAAACTGATTATGATTATTTTATTTTATTTTTCATGCTTTGAGGAATACATAATCACATAAATATAAATTTTGTAGAACACGGTTAGAACCCAGAACCTCACGATTAGAAGCCACGCGCTCTACCACTTTTCTTTATTATTTTCAGAACAATATCAATACGTACAAAAAATAAAAATAATATATATACTAACAAACTAACAAAATAAACAAAAAATCCTTTAACTCGTTTTACAATACTCTACAAAAACACATTGTAAATATTTAATATAACGCTTTATAAAATGAAGCAAAGCCTGTCACTTCTGTTTATGACTCAAGTGCTGATATTTATATAATAAGTATTCAACATACCATCTTTCATCGGTCATACCAGTTTAAAATTTTAATGCATATAAAGTTTGAGCTATGAACCACATGGTAATTTTTTTGTTTCGATTTTGGAAACATTCTGTATGACGGATAATTAAATATTTGTTCACATGTCATGTCTTTCACACTGATTCTCAAAATACGACCCAATACGTTAAGATTTTTTTTTTAAATTTTGTCCTTATCATTACATTCAATTAGGTTATGTGTATAGCTTTTTTTTTTCATTTACTACAGGCCTCATATTCTATAATACCTTTTTTGTACAAATTGCAACCAAAATATTTATTTATTTATTTGGAAAACAACAGACTAATGCCTAATTAAAGTCTTCCATTGAAATAATTGCATAATCCATTGCATAATGAAATAATTCAAGTTGTACACATAAAAAAAACTTTACAAACCCAATCACACGGAACAAAACAGTCATCATAATAGTTTCCGCAAGATAAAGAAAAAAATGTACAAACCCAATCACACAGACAAAGACATTAACATAATTTTCCCAAGAAAAAATTAACATAATAATAATAATAATTTCTCCGTTGCATAAAGCAGAACAAAACATTAATATACCGGTAGTTAACACAAAATAAAGTTTCAGTTAGTATATTGACATATATTGAATCAGCCTAGAGCGTATGCCTGTTTTTGCCCTATTGGTGATATCTATTTCGTTATCTGTTTCCAAATACTTATTATAAGCAGTACAAGTTCGCCATACAGGAGACTTTAACATAGAATTTGTTCTGACCTTGTGACAGAAGAAACATTCATTGTTTCGCATACGAGTTCTAAGTGAGGGAACTTTTATGCAAAAAGCTGCGGTTAAGTCTGTACAATCAACTTCATTATTAAATATTTTAGAAAGAAATACAATATCATTAATAATTCTTCTTTTGTCCAAGGTCAGAAGATCAAAGTTGACTGCCAGTAGCGACGATGAATCAAATTTTGGATAAAAACCTGTTTGTTTGTACGCTAAGAATCTAAAAAAAATGATTGAATTACCTCAATGGTCCTAGAATAATTACTGCATTGTGGATTCCATATTACAGATGCGTATTCCAATTTAGATCTGACATAATTAAAATACAGTAATTTAAGAACCTGCGGATTATTAAAATCCTTTCCTAATCTGACAATTAATCCTAAGTTTCTGTAGACTTCATTTTTCATGGTCACAATATGCGTATTAAATGTTAGATGAGAATCAAAGATTACACCCAGATCTTTTACTGAATTGGCACTGTTTATACGAACACCGTTAATTGCGTATGTGTAGTTATACCTATTTTTAAGCTTTGTGAAAGAGACAGTCTTGCATTTATTAACATTTATAACAAGATTGTTTTTTTTACACCACTTTGCAACATTGATTAAGTCACAATGAAGTTTATCACAGTCTTCAATAGAGAATATTTCCAAATATAATTTTAGATCATCAGTAAATAGCAGTTTTTTAGAGTTCATAATAAAATGTGGTAAGTCATTAATGAATATAAGAAATAGAAGCGGTCCTAAATTTGAACCTTGGGGAACACCTGATCGAACTTCATATTATTTTGAAATAAACTCTTTGTAAATAACAGATTGTTTACGATTTTTTAAGTATGAGGCAATGAAAGTTAGCGAGAGTTCAGTAAAATTAAAGTAACGGAGCTTACTTAACATGATATGATCTACGGTATCAAATGCTTTGACCAGGTCATTGTAGATAACACCAATTTGTGCACCTTTGTCTAAACCTGATGCTATGTAGTCAGTAATTACAGCCAGATTTGATTCAGTTGACCTTTTAGTCAGAAAACCATGCTGAAATGGCGATATTGCACTTCGCAAATGATTAATTATCTTATTGTAAATTAGACTTTCAAACACTTTAGCAAAGGATGATAATATTGAGATAGGTCTATAGTTGCTTACGTCATTTTTAGAATTAGATTTTGGAATTGGGCACACAACAGCTTCCTTCCATTTATCCGGAAATGTTGCAGTTTTAATTGATAAGTTAAAAATAAATTGCAGCGGAAGTTTAAGAATTTCTCCGCAGCCTTTCACGAGATAAGGAGGTACGTGATCTGGTCCGAGAGATTTTTTTTTGTTTCAATTTCTTTATGGCATCTTCTATTTCTCTTAAAGTTACATTCAACAGATCAAATGAATCTATTGAATCACATTTGTTGACTACATCCTTTCAATATGTAGTCAAATGACTACAATATTCCAAATTATATATTTGTGGAAACATATAATGATGTAATACTGAATCAAATTTTAAAACAGCTAAATTCTGATATAAAAGAGACCATGTTTTGCTATTTGGAACATATTGTTTTTCTATCTTACTAATCTCCGTGTTCAAATACTGTATATAGAAATCTTTAACTGAGTATAATTCCATTTGAATCTTACCTATAACTCCATAAGCAAAATCAAGTATCTTACTCGAAAAATATTTCATAGAACCCCTAATGGAACTAATGTCAACCACAGCAATGCTATCAATGTCTCTTAAGGCTCTTAATGTGACATCAGACGACAAATCTTCAGTATACGTGCACAATACTTGTAATAATCTGTGAGATAATAGTGCTCTAGCTGGTAGCTGTATGTTTTTCAGATTAATACCTCCATCCCTTTTTTTATACAAAAGATAGCGAGGTGTTCTAAGGCTTTGTTGAAACCATAAGAAATATCCTATGTATTTATGTATTTTAGCCCGAAATTTGTTAGAGACGGGAAACAATTGTAACTGATAATACATTTTACTGAAGATAAAAATTTTAAAAAATCTAGCTCTATCAAGTAACGATGTAAGACAGCTCTTATATGTTAGCGCATCAATGGCATACGTTTTTAATATCCGATTTTCTGCATTTGTGACAGTTTGAGAAAAACCACTATACCATTCCACTCCACGAATATTAATAGATTGCTTTACGTTAAGCTGTTGTAACATATTACCCTGTAACTTAGCTTTTAAATTAAGTGCCTGTGTTTTCTGAGGATTAAGCACAATATATTTTTCTAAAATTTTCATAAAATGAAAAATGTCGTCTATTTCTTGATTATTTTTTGCCGAGAAAGTCGCAACATCAGTATAAAAGATGCATTTTAATGGATGGTGTATAAAGGTTACGCCACTGAGCGCATTATATACTGCTGTGACGAATAGCACCATTGACAAACTAAAGAAAACCGGGGCCAGAAAACAGCCTTGCGTGACCCCAATTTTTATTTTAGGGACAATAACAGAATTTATGGATAATTTAAAGTATCGATTGTCATAAACCCATTTCATCATTTTTATAAACCTTTGTGGAAACTTCATGATTTCTAGTACCTTAAATAAGTACCCATGACACACAGTGTCGTATGCTCTTCGAAAATCGGTCTTTACTAAGAGTATAGGTATTGTGTCACCTTCATTTGCATGCAATAAAACATCTCGTATGTTCTTGAGATGAACATAGATAGGAATGGCCCCTTTATGACCGCTTTGACACGGGTGTAGTAACTTTGAAATTATTTTTGTAATCTATTAATAACACGTCTTAGAAAAGTTTTAGTACGCCCTGCGTATCACAATTTTGTAGGTAAATAAAGGACAGTTGTCCACTGATCCTATGCCATTATTATTTATTTTAACAGGATACCGATAGATGTAAAAAAAAATCTGTATCACCCTCAAGGGTTTGCCAGAAAGTATTAAAAACAGACATTAAATTTACCGCAATTTTCTCTCTATTTTGTTTCATCCATTGACTGTTGGTTCTATCCTCACCCCGCATTGATGTAGGATGTAATTATTTTATTGCAATTTTAATTTCATTTTCTGTGAACGGTGCTTGCAAAATATCTCCATCTTTCTCTGATAGGGTGGGCAATGACTGTAAATCGAAAACAGATAACACATCTACCTCCCCTTTTTTTCCCATTTCGGAAGAGTGAAAGATAATGATTGCGAATACCTTCAGAAAATGTCTTGCCCTTCAAAGATTTTGCCATTTCCATTACGGAATCTCTTAATGAAGTTATTTGCTTTTCGTTGACGGTCTATTAAAATATTTGCAAGATTAACAGTCTCTGATATACCATAATTACTTAGTTGATTTCTTTTAGTGATACCACAAGCACAATCTTTTAACAACATCTTAATATGTCCTTGTATTTTCCTCACTTTGGGTAAAAAAGCTACGTCCTTCATAGCCTTCTTATAATATGCTTGTAATAAATCCTGATATAAATTTAAATTTTTTCTTTTTGTCTTCATAATGCTTAAAAGCGAAAGATTTATAGGCATTCCTAAAACTTTTTTTTCTCCCACACACTTAATAGTGTCTGAGGTGTGGGATAATATTTATCAGTCTCTAACCACACTCCATTTGTTAATATTTGAATGTTTTCATCATTCAAAAAATCAGCGTTTAAATGCCATGTATATGATTTACGCATAAATAAATTTATCACCCATTTAAAATCATCTACTAAAGAGCAATGATCAGAACATGCTAATTTATAGGCTCTTATAGTACATAACCTAGGTTTCATGTCTTGACTCACTATGATATAATCTAGCTTGCTCTTACATAAGTTTGTAATATACGTGTAAAGTATTTGGTTTGGATTCAGTATTTTCCAAACTTCACATAACTGAAATGTTTTCATAATTTGTACAAACTCTTTACTAAAGTTATTCTCTGATGTAGATGCCGGCCTTTCATAGATTGAATTGAAATCACCAACAATAACTAACTTGTCTCTTTTTATGGGTTGTAGATAACACGCTAAGTCAAAAAACAAACGGATTCTTCCCTGTCTACCTTCGGATCCTCCATTCATGTATAGATTAACTATGATTAAATCATCAATTTTTATACTGAAAATGCGTCCATCTGGAGTTTTATAAACTTCTTCAAAATCAACGTCGTTTCTTATCGCAAAGCTGCAACCCACTTTGTCCACTACATTATTTTTTTTTATATAGATATAGCTATGAATCTGCAAATTTGTGTGGCTGATCTCCTGCATCACAATTACCTGTATGGCCATTTCGCGCACATAATTAGTAAGAATTTGATTAGTTTTTTCACTATACGCTTTACAAATGTTAAAAGTCGCGACCTTGAAATTGAATATGTTTTGTTTATTAACCATATTAGACGATAAAGGATTTTCTGAAGTCTTTATGCCTGCTAATAGTAAGCATAATATTACAAAGAAACTGAATACCGTCATCTTGATTTTGTGTCCACAGCCGGAACCATATGTATACATATTTAAATTGTATGTTGTTATATACCAAATGGTATATCACAAAATTGAACAAAAAGCAAAGAAAAGTGAATGCAATGTTGATCGTATGAAAAGCACTTTTACGGGTCAAGGTACAAAAAACAGACCATGACAACTACCTTCCTCTTCTCTTGTTGCTTGGTTTTAATTCTTTAAGTTTCGAGCTGTTTTCTTACTAAACATCTGAGATGTGGCCCACTTACCTTGGGTCTTTTGAAACGGGTTCTGCGAAAAGGGCCGGAGTCTACACCTCCCCTTTCCTCCTCCCCTGAATATATATGTTCCTTGCATAACTCTCCGACACTCTCTTCCTCTTGATTTAGAACATTTGATTTATTCTTTATATCTTCTTTATCAAATATTTGATCACTCGCACTTTCCACTTCAAAAATTAATTCTTCCTTAGATTCACCTTCTAGACCAATATGTTCCTCATTCATAGACGATAACCCGCTGTTCCCAGCACAGGCACTGACAAGTAAAAATTCTTCTTCTTCATTTTGTTCTTTACTTCCCTGCACTACACTTGCTGCAATGCCTACAGGCGATACAATTTCTTGTACTTCCTTGTCAACACTGCTCCCCGGTTCGCATTGAGCAGGAGCAATTAAACTTGGTTGAAGGTCACTTCTTTCGTTTCGATGCAAGCTTTGTACTACTGTAGGAAAATTTGTAGAGTTTATAACGAGATTTGGATCTTGCTCTTTTTCAGATCGTGTATATGTTATAGACTGAGTAGGATTTTGTTGAATGGAATTATCTGTCGAAAACGCCTGAATATTAATTTTCAGCATGCGAACAAATCTCGGTGGAAAACGATTTAATTTCTCAAAAAATATCTGTCTCTTGGAATTGCGGACGTCATAACGTAGTTTCTTGTAGAAAAGTTGTTTCACGGACGAGACCACACTATACACTGTAAAACATTCAGCAATAAACTGATCCGTTAGTTCAAGAGGTACAGTCAGGAGGTACATTCAGCAATAAACTGATCCGTTAGTTCAGGAGGTACAGGTTAATATGAAACTTGGTTCCGGTGGCCGTTCTAGTTCAATAGACAATTTATATCTTATGCCATTCTCAAATTAAATAACTTCACCCTTTCAGCCACTTCAATATTCACACATTTAATAAACGATTTAAATAATATCATATTTATATCGCTACAACTTCACTGGGTTATAGACATAGGCAATCATGTACCATATCATGTATCGAGATAATATGGGGACGATGGAGAAAGTCACTAAAGTCAACTTTCGGTGTGTTTTCTCTCACTACTTGTTCTCCATTATACGCCATTTATAATCGAATTTAATAATACTATAGAATATATCACAAAAAATAATCAAAAGAATCTAAAAACAAAAACTCTGTCGGAGACTGAGAACAGTCTTCCAACACACCACCTCTACAGCTCGCTTTACCACGAGCAAGCGGAGAGAGAAACTCTTCGCTTGCTAACCACTGAAAAACTGACCACTGAGCTAACATGAACACATCTAGTTACTTCTTTCTGATAGAACTCCTTCTGAAGAAACATGACTGAATTTTCGGTGTTCAGGACAATGACATTGATATACGTTGCAAATTCTGTTGTTTTTCTCTCCTTTCTCTTGTTTATTGTACTATGAATGCGAGAACTAAATTTGCTGTCTTCACTTTCATTGCAAATGTGCTTTTACGTATGGAAACGTAGGTGACAAAACGATCAGGTGCTCAGATGTATGGGTGGATTCGTAATACTGTATCATTACGTATTTTAATGAATGTTACTTTTTTTTCACACTTAGTAACATTTCAACATGTCTTATTGTACTTAAAAAAAACATCTGCACACATTTTCCAATTACGAAGGTTCATCCTTCCATCCAGGGCTCGAAACTGGTATCTTTGGTTTACTGTTTTCGAAGATACCCGAAGTTGGACTTAAATATTTTTCACCTGAAAATTGTGGTAAGGAATGCGGTCATCATTTTTGGAATAGGGTGTACAATTGTAATGTTACATTATATTCTTCCAAATGATTAACCCTATAGAGCAGTGTTTTTCAAATTTTTATTTGTTGACCACCTGTCTTTGAAGATGAATTACAATGCTCATGATAAAATCGCTATGACGTTGTTCCATAAATTCTACCAGTTTAATAAATACGTATAATTTTTATTATTATTATTATTATTATTATTTGAAGTTAAAATTCTTAAGGACAACAAAATAATTTCAAATTAAAAATATATAGTAAAAATTATAATAGATTAAAGGTATATTGTAAACCGGTAGAGCTTATGCAACAAAATCATAACGATTTTATAATGTGCATTGTAATTTATCTTCAAACAGGACTCCCTGACTATGTGAGCAGAAAGGCTCACTAAACGATCGACAGATTGAAAATGATAAAACACAACGAATATCCGGCAACTAGTTTTATATTAGTAAAATGTCAGATATACGTTGTGAAAATCTAAAAGCACGCGTTTACTAAGTTCAAACTTTAGTAATACTATTTGGTTTTATATTAGAACTATTTAGCTTTGTCTTTAGTTAAACTATATTTAAACTACAACTCGTTATAATTAATTAACCCATCAGAATTTCGTTATATTATCATGAAAGGGAAGACACTATGATGCGTTAGAGGAGCTCGTGTACATGCCTTGTGTATTTAATGACGCGTTTATTCAAACACAAATAACAATTTTGGCTTGACTCTAAAGTGAATCAAGCTTACTTTGATAAGTGGGATAACTTTAGGGAAGTTACTAAACCAAGCTACAAAGTTGAATCAAGCAGTCTAGTGTACAAAAATAAGGGTTCAATAGCCTTAACAAGACAAGAAAGAAAAACATAAATATAAAATGCGTTGCGGTGGGTAGGAATTTAACCAAGGTCCATCGCACATCAATCCGCTGCTATAGTCACCACTCTAAGCGCTATTTACTTAGTTCGTCAGATCGCAAGGGACGCGTGTAGCACAATAATCGAAGTGGGTGAAGTTTAGACTACGGCAAAACAGTTCTGGCTCGTGAAGGGACTTCATGGCACTGCCAGGACAGCGAAAGTGTAACGAAACAAAATTCAAATAGATAACGAATTTCATAAAATTCCTCGCATAAAGGCTTGTTCCAAAAAGCTTGAATTAGGATAGTTATAACTACCAAGCCACTAATGTTGTTCCAACAACTTTATCTCGTGCTTGGTTATTAATTCGACACAATTTTAAGTTTGACAATCCCAAAGCAAGTAACTGACAATCTTGTTACAAGTTGGCGTGCAATCTGAGAACTTTCCATTTAGTGGCTTGTGAAACTGAAAATATGAGAACCACTGCTTAAGAGAATTTAAACATTGATACATATTTTAGCAATAAAGCTAAAAAAACAGACCTAGGAATCCTTTCACGCCTTCCAGTACTAGAAATTCGTGTTTTACTTTATTGAGTGTTTCAAAACTATAACGTTTCGTCATCACGACTCAAGTTCTACTGAAAACAGCAGGCCCTTGAAAGTAAATTCATCCTTCTCCACTCTTCTCAGCCTTTCCCTTTCATTTTAACTTGCAATCTATGTTGGCCTCGTTTTGACAAGCAAACATTTCCCACTGAAATTCCTTAAACGTAGCAAAACCATTGCGAAGTACACGTGTAAGTTATAAAGGTTAATTCAAAACAATTAGTAAAGAAAATGTCACGCTATATTTAATTGTCGCGATCAGGAGAAAGAATGAAGCATCTGCATAGAAAAGTGTCACACCTACTTGTTATATAGCCTTTTTGTCGGGCAGAAACTTCGTACTGTAACTTATCTTGCACGCATAAGGCTGTCCGCGCCGCTGCCGCGTACGGCTTAAAATCAGGCTGCAACTACTTTTCTTTTGTACGTTTTCTCACTTACGACACGTCGCGGCAATAGATGGGAAGAAAGCAGTGTTGTCATTGCCTTCTATATAAGCGAAAAGTGAAGATGATGGATCCGTGCTTACTGTATTTTTGATATCGGAATTCTCTAGTCTCCTTTAGCACCGGCCCTGTTTAGATACCGCTCATAGTAATTTATAAATAATTGGGAATTATTTTGATGTAGCCTAGGTTGACCAGATTTTTTAAACACATAAACGGGACAAGTTAAAAATGTAAAAATTAAAAACGGGGGAAAACAGGACACTTATTATTTCAATTACCAGCTACAAGCAAATCAT
The DNA here is from genome assembly GCA_022664845.1 of Lepisma saccharinum. Taxonomy (NCBI): domain Eukaryota; kingdom Metazoa; phylum Arthropoda; class Insecta; order Zygentoma; family Lepismatidae; genus Lepisma; species Lepisma saccharinum. The sequence goes on from JAGDQP010008180.1 coordinate 16,032, forward strand.
GAGAAACTCAGAAAAAAATATCTTTAACTTTTATTAAAAAGATAAAGAATATAAATCAGAAAAGAGTAATTTTATTTCATATGTTGCAAGTCAACTTTCTCATTTGTTGATATTAATCTCTGGGAATTTGCAAAAGGAATGAAACTGACATCGCAATAAATGCTTTACTTGCATAAAATAATTTCGGGTGGAGATAGGATGGGGGCATTAATCCCTACACTCGCCCCGGGCGCTGAAATCCTTAGCTACGTCTTTGCGTTGGCATCATGATGATAGGTGTTCTGGCCGAAGGCAGATCTTGACCCTAAGGACCCTGGACGAGATGAACCGATGATGGTTTTCATTGCCTTCCATCAGATGAACATGACGTTCTAAAAACGGGACCTTCAGTTTAGCGTAAAAGCTGAAATTCGGAAAGAGTATTCGTGAGCAGGTTGGAATAACGGGAAAAATAAAAAGATGCAATTATACCATTAAATAAGTACTCCAACAACACCCCTCATCCAGGATATCGAATATGCACTTTCTGATGGTCAAGAATATTCCTCACAAGGTCGTCACCAAAGATGCCAAAAGATCATAAATAAATTCAAATTGAAAATAGCGGTATCCATCGAAATTATGAAAACGCCTGTCGGCGACAGGTTTAAAAAGTAGTACTCTATAAGTAGTGCTTGTGATGAAGTTACGCAAATACAGTCCAACCGCAAATAATAATAACTGAAAAAACAAAACAAAAAATAAACATAAGTATCAAATATTAAAAGTGTATATATAATTTTGTTCTTGGCGTCTAATCCTTCGAATTCTGGATTGAACGAAGTACACACTTCAATCCATTGATTCTTCTTCACATTTCGGTTTTTATATTCTTCTGTCGATGAATCCCAACTGTTTTTTTTTATTTCGTTTATAAAGCGTGTCCAGTGTCGAAACTCTCCTTTGCTTCTTCGCACATACACGCGGGAAACCTCTGAGCACTGACAACAATTTTCGACCCTTGTATATACCTCCACAAAACCACACAAGAGCAACTGGCAGAAAAAAAAGAATAAAGGAAACGAAGCAGAAAAATGAAGATAGCAGTGTTGACACTACGTTTTTCAGATGACCTATCAGTTTTTCAGCAACTAGCCTGAACGCCTGGCAATTATACAATGTTCATTTTTCTTCGTTCGTTTTATCTCTGGAGGAGTTAAAAAACATTAGCTTCACGGGTTCTCTAGATTATCGACGGCTGTGTTGGAGAACGCGATCGCAAAAACTCGGGCGTGATTTCCATAAATATACTCATTTGCTTTCATTGTTTTATAGAACGCAGCGTTCGTGTGGTTCTCAAGTCGCTATAAAAAGGCGTTCGCATAAAAGGGCTCTCAAATGTCGAGGTGCATCTGAGTGATACGCTTATCTTTTCACTTTCTTTTAATCGTGTATATTTATTTTACCTTCTGAATTATCTTTCTAATTTTATTTACGTTAATTTGTTTTTGTTTCTTATTTTTGGCATCTCCTGTGGCGAAAAGGTACTAATAGAATATATAGTTTTACTTTTGAGACGAGGGAAATGAAGTGTTTATGTTAAAAGTTTAGAAAGATAAAACAGGAAAAAATATAATCGTTATTGTCCAATATTCTCTTTCTGAAATGCGATGACGAAATTGATTCTAAATTGATTCGAAACTAAATTATGCATTAGTGTTTGATTTTGTCTCAGCATATATAAATTTGAGTTTGTTAATGACTTCTTTGACCAAATATTTTTTATCTTCAATTAATAAGAAAAACGTGCAAATTTCTGAGCATATATTTATGAGTAAAAATTGGAATTACGATTGTACAATACATGGATAAATACAATCAGAATGTTTCCACGTAATCACCAAATTTGTCCACTGAGTAATCAAAGGATCATGGGAAACAGTATGAGTCACGACCCGCGGACAATGAGATGGTAGGAATCATCTGTCACACAGACGTTTCTTTCATGGGCTAATAAAAGAAATGATGGTCACTGGGCACCAGGTCCTGGCTGTAGGGAGTGCGTTTGAAAACATCCCCGTGTAAATTAGCGATATGGTATCGGGTACGTTGAACAGAGTATGATCTTGCATTTTTGTGCAACAGAGTAACACCCGCAGAATCATTGATCAGTCCCGGTGGACAACCAATCGCAGTCTGTTCATAATCCAGCAATACCTTCCAGTTGTAACAGTGGTGCCACGGGAATAATTTCAATATGAGCTACCCTAACTATGGTTCCAAAACACACTTCAGAACTTCTTTGGTGGCAGTTACGATAAATGTTTTTATGTCAAAGTCCATCTCGAGGGAGTAATATCGACGAAAGCGACATCAGTACAGGCAGTAAGTGACCGAGTTACTGTTCGTTGTAAAGATTGTGTTGATGTATAAAAAAAAAACTCAGCGCTATCCATCTTCACTCGCTAACGGTTGCTCGACAATGAATGTACGGGAAGCATAATGGTTGACATTGCAAAAGACAAGCAAACGAGATGCGTTTATTAATAAGTACTAAAGAAAGAAGTAATGTTGTGAAAAATGGGAAAACACTTGATCTGGGCAAGAATCGATCCCCGGCTTCCCGACTGGAGATCCGACGCTCTAGCCCATACTCTAGCCGGGCAGCTTCAAATAAATTATTTCGACCGTATTTATATTCCCATTAGCTACTGACAGCATGGTTCACAGATGGCAGGTTATTTAAGGTGGCGCTATTTTAATGGCTATTCCTTGAGAATGTCCTCCATGTCATGCTGGTCCATTTCGATTCAGGTGAGCACAGTTTCACAGGTGAGCCTGTCCTATTGAATCATCGCTTTTACTTGACATATATTCTCGTCCGTTGTTGATGTTGATGGCAGACCAGGCCGCTGTTTATCACTCGCATGTACTTCCATTTACGAACGCACTACACCACACCCACGCTTGTTCCAGGGATATTACATGTCCATGCACACTCAGTTGTTCACGATGAATGGACGAGGAAAACAGCGCCTCTAAACGGTAGCACGACACAAGATCGAATGTAAAAGAGCGACTCCAATAAAGCGACTACAAATAGGGCAACTAACACAAAGACATACTTACAAAATGAGCGACCAGCTAAAAGAGCGAATGACAAAAAGAGCGACTACTGAAAGGGCGAATGCTAAAAGAGCGAATTACAAAAATGGAGAATGACAAAAGAGCGAATGACAAAAAGGTCGATTGCCAAAAAAGCGAATGACAAAAAGGGCGAATGACAAAAGAGCGGATGATCTTTTGACGTTGAGCCTTTCGCTCTAGAGCCTTTCTGTCCTCTCCCTTTTGTCCGGGACCGTATTTTGCGATACCGACTCCACAAGCTCATAACAATTAAAATAAGCACATACATAGCATAATAAACTCTATTATTGTTATTGTTATTATTATTATTATTATTGATTAATTTTATTAATAGTGAGTTGAATAACACATAGATATAATTTCGAAACTATAATCACGGTCATAAAACTAAAGATTCTTAAATTTTAATAATAGGCTTTTGTCTTCAGATATGGAAGCTCCCAGTTCCTCGTTAGCAACCCCTTTTCCTTTGTTCTTTTTCACAAAGAATACACCTTTTATCACAGGGCCGCACGACAAGATACATTTAAAATCTCAAACGGCTGATTTTCACACAAAACTAAATTATTGTAAATAAGCATTTTTGTTACCAAGTTTTGTTCCGATGGGTTCAAAATTGAGATTTTTTTTTAAAAGTTCAAACCACCACCACTTTGAAACTTTTCTTTTTATCATGAACCCATCCAAGATATTTAGACAACCAGTTTTTGTGCCAAGTTTGCTTTCAATCTATTAAAAATTACGGGTGCTCTCTCTCTCTCTCTCTCTCTCTCTCTCTCTCTCTCTCTCTCTCTCTCTATCTATCTATCTATCTATCTATCTATCTATCTATCTATCTATCTATCTATCTATCTATTTACTTATTTATCTATCTCTCTAGGAGAAATTATATAGAAAATGAAACATAAGATTGCTACACTTATAAATACTCTTACCTAAACTCAAAAGGATAAATTGAAATTCAATAAATACAAGAATGAACTACATTTCTTTACGATCTATATTTTCACCACCATGAAGTACAGTTTTATTTAACATTTGCTACTTAACGTAATATTTGCTGAAAAGATCATTACATATATCAAAATTACTCCTATTTCGAATTAATTGTTTTCAAGAAGTAATACACAAAAAACTAAAGTGAAAAAACTGAAATACTTCACGACTATCTTTACATATAGTATCGGAACAAAACGAATAGATAATCAAAACGAATAGATAATTTCTATCATTCAGATATTCTGACCTCTTTGAAGTAATTACAACCATCAAAGTATTCCTAATTTATAATAATTTTGAGAAGCCAGTTAACATATCCTCTTTATTAAAATAATACGATTTAATCATTAAACAACAAACAATTACTAACAGTTTAGATAAACCAACACTCATACAAGTAGATAGTTAGGTTCTCTCGTTATAATAGTGAGGTGGCAACACTAGACGCAAACGTAGTTAACCGCATTTAACAAGTAAGACTATTAAATCGTTCGATTGTAGAGAAAAATCGTGGCTATTTGCACATATATATTTACATCATAATTTTAAAACTGAACTTAATAAAATATATTTCTAGACAACAAAACGCTAATTATTATCCAATATGATGTTTCAGGCGAACGAATGAAGTTAAGCCAAACTAAATTTCCAATTTATAGCCGAAATGAAGGTCAAATCAAAAGTGCAGCAGCTCTCTTTCAAGCTATCATCAACCTTCTCTATATTTTAAAACAATACGTTAAACTAGCAACAAACAAGAAAATATTTTTTTTATTTATTTGCGAATAAGTTCCCAATACAGCACAGTCATGTTGGTTATTTTACATAACAGAAATTAACAACAACAACAAAAATATAAACAATATGTACGAGAATATGAGTTATTATGTAAGAAATACAGTATTTAATAAATAATTAAATTGGCTATGTACTGTTATGTAATGTACATTGACTTTTCTGTTGACTTAGCTACTATTTCTATGTAGTGCAACTCTAATATAGACAACTTCGTATTCATTAAATATGCCTATTGCCTAAAACACAGACATCCGGAATGTCAGAAAGCTACTGCACTCTCCATTGTTTAAGTAAATAAATGGACAGCGTTATGCATTACTAGACCAAGCGCCATTTCTTTTTTTTTTCCATATGGCATATTCTTTTGGGAAGTGATATGAACTATTTTAAAATAATCACTATCAATGTATTGGCAACGATTGCCAAGAAATATTCCTTAAGGTTAAGTAAGTGTTCATGAACTGTAGACTGAATTATCTCAAAACGAATTTTTGGCACTTGGTCTAGTGATGCATAACGCTGTCTAATGATGTAAGCAAAATATCTCAATTACGAAACTATGAATATTATTCGAGCTCAAATGAAAAATAAACAATAAAAATATTCTAACACTATTGATTATTGGCCTGCGTTAAATTAAACTACATTTAGGTTTTAGTATTATTGGAAGTTTCCTTATATTTATTGGTTTTTCAAGTATGTTCATTCATGATAACTAACCCTTGTACTTGTTACCGAGCATACTCTGGAAAAGTGAAAGCTAGTAACCGTAGTTTTGTAAAACGTATTCGAATGTCTCAATATTAGAAATTGGTTGCTTTATCATGTCATGTTAGAAAACGCATATGCTCCCTGCTCATGCCATGTGAGCTTTGTGGTGGACAAACACCGTGTGCGTGGGTTTTCTCTGGGTTCTCCCGTTTCCTCCCACTTTCTTCATCCCACCAATTCATCCCATCATCATCCATACGGCTTGAGCCATAGTTACCTAAAAGCCTTAAAATAAATTCAATTCAATCATCCATTTTCACAAGTCATATATATTTACTCTTACTCACTGGTCTTTCCTTTCCTGGTGTTGACACTTTACCCTCTTCCAAGATTTCTTTCCTCATTGAAAAAAAATGCTCTTTCACTGACACCTGTCATTTCAGATGTAATTTTAATCCCGTCACTCATAGTACTATATGGATTTGCGCGTCCCAAATAAGAATATACATTTAATATAATTTGTCTGGGTTGGCTATTCAAAGAATTATACTCCCGTTATGTAACCAAAAATAACAGCTGCGCTCCAACCGCACCTTGTATTTCCCTCGTAAAAGAAGAAATGTTTTACTCGAATACCAGAAACATCTACAGAGTACAGATTCGCTCTGATGCCTCAGTGCTTCAGAGAATCATTTAGGGGTTAGCTATTGATTCAAACAAATTATTAGTGCACATTGAATTAATGGTATTATAGATTGTCTGAGATACTTCATTAACGGGAATTGTATGGAAAGAAGTATTCCATGTAATTTATCCTTCACAAAGTGTGTGTACTTCACTCAAAACATGGGGCTACTTACTTCTGCAGACTGCAGAGCCTCATTACTACCACTTTAAGTGTTGCAATCTTTTAATAGCATTCCTTACATGGAATATTGAATACATTTTACTTATTACGTATACTGTATTTTGGCCCTGCGTTCTTCATTTAAAGTTCAATATTAAGGTTAATTACGAGGAGAGAATTATGAGAATTCAGTTCTGCCTTTCAAAGCTCCTTTCTCATGCGATAGTTTGAGCAAAAATTAAGATAACACGTCTGTAAAGCTGATAATTTTGTTTATAATCATTTAGTAGTGGCTTTGTTTATGTTAATAACTGATTAGGAACGTAACAAGCTGTGTCAGTGTTTAATCTGGACACTACCTTTTTAGATGATGAACCTGTAATTGACGCAACCCAAATTATTTTTCTAATAGCGCCGTTACTAAAGATTTTATTTCCGTTAATAATATTTACTAAGGAATTACAAACGAAGTGGTAACATATTTTTAAAAAATGTTGGTTGGGTGACTTCCTAACTATTATGTTCTTGTTACTAAGGGAGTGGTTGGAGCGCTTGATTTGGCCACTTTTGTCAATAGCTTGTGTCCACCGGAAGTTGATTTTCTAATATATCTTGTTATGATTCCGTTATCAACGATTTTTTTCAATTACTAACGTTTTCTAAAGAATTACAAATATACAGTATTGTATAATATTGATTGAAAACAATACATTGTGTGTCACACTAATTTAAAATGGGCGACACAAATTAATTTTGAGATATCTTCATTATTGAGTTACTAACAATTTTTGTTTCGTTACCAACAATATTATAAAAATGAGCTTTTGTGCCACTTTCATTCATAGTTATTTACAGAATCGTCACCTCTACTCGGATCATTTCTTTCTCTGCTCAGAACTTGCCCCTTTATTATACAAAATACGTATAGTTGGTACCCTATCGTTTTCCATTGTTCTCTGTGGGTAACATTCATACAAATATGCGCAAGTTACTCCCATAACCATCCGCACAGTCGGCAAAGTCGATTTGCATTGTTCTCTTTCTCCAGTTCGGTTACCTCCGTAAATGAAAATGACATGCAAGTTGCTCCTATTTGGTATCATCAAAATGTATGTCTCGAAAAATAGTACAATTTCTTTCTTTTCGGTTAAAATGTTAAGCATTGAACAAAAAATATCATGAAATTTAACTAAAAATTCGCTGTCTTTGATATTCTACTAATTACTCACTGCTGTCCTTGCAAAAATAACAGAGAAAATATGTTGAAAGATTCTCGAGTTCGAGAATGTGGCAAGAAAATTTACTCTCTGAACTTTTTCTAGATTTCCTTATCTCAATTGCCCTCGTAAAAATAAGTAGAGTTTCTTTCTCGTTGTGGAAATTATACGTACAGAGATTCAGGCTTACAAAGAGACTCAAACAGATTTATTTGAACAGAGAGATTAAAGAAGTTTCATTCTCAAGATTTCACACAAAAACACTCAAGCTGACAGAAACTTAGAAAGATTTTATTTCACTTAAGAAAGATCCGAGAGATTTCATCTCAGGATATCGCATAGATACTCTGGCTGGATAATAAAGTTCGAGGCATTTCGTCCTTTGTATTTTACACACAGAGACTTAGAGATACTTACGATTTTATTTAAACAGACTGACTGAGGCTGACAAAGACAATCTCGTTTGAGCTTAGACATATATTTCTGTTGGAGCTAGTGAACAGAAACACTCGAGGTTTTTACACCCAGGATTTTGAAGTAACAAGCAATCTCTCTCATAATTCAGTTTCATGGCAGAGACATTTTTGGATGGAAGTCGAAGACTCAGGTTTCATTTTGAAGAGGTTCACTTAAAGAGAGATCGAGAGATTTCAACCTCGTTTGAAGAAAGAGACACACACGCAGAGGATGACAGAGACTCAAGAGATTTCATCCTCTGGATTTCAAATAGAGAGAGCTCGAGAGATTTCATCTTTTAAATTTCACACACAGAGCCTCAAGACATTTCATTCTCAGAATATTTCTCAACTCATGATTTCACACACAGAGACTCAGGCTGACCGAGAGACACAAAGATTTCATTCTTGTGAGACTTCGAAGTGAAAGTTCCGCTCCTGTTAGAATCTCACAGAATATTGTGTTGATTTTATCTCAAACTTCATGGAACTGAAAATAATGTGTTGACTCCGAATTTTACTTTACTTCAGAGAAGACTCTCTCACTGAGGCTAAGACTAACAGAGACACTCGAGTTTAATTCTCCAGATTTGACACATAGAGATTTATTTTCTGAATTTAACAGACAGCGAGAGAAAGAGAAAGGTAACGGTTGAATGGCATGGGTTAATTTAGCATACGGTCGCTTCTGCCGACCGCCATTATTGAATTTTAACTCATTCATACCAGGCAAATGCTGGGATTATACCTTCAGATTAGGCCCTGGCCCATTTCTACTCTTATCCTCTCCCCTACACGCCTAAGGATTTTTGAAAATAATTTCTTAGTTGTTTTCTCCTCGACACACGAGATGAATACTGGAATTGTATCTTCAACTTATTGCATGACCGATACCTACCTTCATACTCCATTATGTAACCTGAACATTTTCTGGTATGCCTTGAACGGGATGTTTTTGATTAAATTTTCTAATTAACTCCGTTCAAGGCGTATAATTTCCACAACGAGAAAGAAACTCTACTTATTTTTACGAGGGCGTTTGAGATAAGGAAATCTAGAAAAAGTTTATAGAGTAAATTTTCCTGCCAGATTCTCGAACTCGAGAATCTTTCAACATATTTTCTCTGTTATTTTTGCAAGGTCAGCAGTGAGTAATTTGCAGAATATCAAAGACAGCGAATTTTTAGTTAAATTTCATGATATTTTTGTTCAATACTTAACATTTTAACCGAAAAGAAAGAAATTTTACTATTTTTCGAGGCATACATTTTGATGATACCAAATAGGAGTAACTTGCATGTAATTTTTATTTGCGGAGGTAACCGAACTGGAGAAAGAGAACAATACAAATGGACAGTGACGACTGTGCGGATGGCTACGGGAGTAACTTGCGCATATTTCTATGAATGTTACCCACAGAGAACAATGCAAAATGATAGGGTACCAGCTATACGTATTTTGTATAATAAAGGGGCAAGTTCTGAGCAGAGAAAGACATGATCCGAGTAGAGGTAACGATTCCGTAAATAACTATGAATGAAAGTGGCGCAAAAGCTCATTTTTATAATATTGTTAGTAACGAAACAAAAATTGTTAGTAACTCAATAATGAAGATATCTCCAAAATAATTCGTGTCGCCCATTTTAAATTGGTGTGACACACAATGTATTGTTTTCAATCAATATTATACAATACTGTATATTTGTAATTCTTTAGAAAACGTTAGTAATTGAAATAAAATCGTTGATAACTGAATCATAACAAGAGATATTAGAAAATCAACTTCCGGTGCGCACAAGCTATTGACAAAAGTGGCCAAATCAAGCTCTCCAACCGCTGGTATTGTACGTAATCCCTTAGTAACAAGAACATAATAGTTAGGAAGTCACCCAACCAACATTTTTTAAATATATATTACTACTTCGTTTGTAATTCCTTAGTAAATATTATTAACGGAAATAAAATCTTTAGTAACGGAGCTATTAGAAAAACAATTTGGGTTGGGTCAATTACAGGTTTATCTTCTACAAAGGTAGTGTCCAGATTAAACACTGACAGAGCTTGTTACGTTCCTATTCAGTTATTAACACAAACAAAGTCACTACTAAATGATTATAAACAAAATTATTAGAAAACTACTGCTAGTTGGCATTTGAAGTAGACTCGACCAATTACGCATTAAAAAAATATATACCACATGGTTTCAATTTGTTAGAAGCCGTTATTAGAAATAAAATGAAATTGTAAGTAACTTAATCATAATGGAGCATTAGAAAAGCTTGGGTCGGGCCAAAGTCACGTTTACGTGCGAAGGACGATATGACCTAAATAAAACACCCAAACTGCTGATATCATTTGTACCCCATTAGTAACGAAAACAAAATTATTACTTAGCGAATAATAAAAAAGTTTTGTGTCAACCCTTTGGGTCGATCTAGTGCAGTTGGACCTAGAAACAACGTAATTCAAAACATATCACATCGTTTATATATTTTTTGTAAATGTTAGTAACGAAATCAAAATTGTTAATAAGGGGACAATATTTTTTTTTAGTGAAACAGTGGGGTAGATCAAATATAAGTTTACCCGCTAAGAATGAGAAGCTTCAAAGCAAACAACCAAAGTACTGGTATCGTTTGTGATCCATAAGTAACGACTAGTATTGAAGAAAATTGTTAATATCGGAAAATTAATAACAAGAAGTTGGACATGCGAGGTTGTCCGGATCAGAAACAATGTAATTTTCTAAAGGAATGATACCTCGTCGTAACACAAACAAAATATTAAAAGTAAAAATTAAATTCCACAAAATTAAATTTAATTTTAAAAACGAATTAAATATTCCACCTGTAATTTATGTTTTGAAACGAATATGGGTAAAATTACAAACTTTATTCTTTTGTTTCTTAAACAAACTGTATTTTTATTGTCTTGTCATTGTAATTGTGATAATAATTTTTAAAATTTAATTTACATATTTACAAATTCTTTGTTAAAATTAGTTTATGAAGTTGATGTTAAATTTCAAAATTAAACACTTTGTGAAATAAAATTTCATTTTTATAATTAATTCCCGTATTTTACGAATTTACTCTCAAAATTCAATATAATTTCATGTTCTGTATTAAACTTTATTACATTCTTTAGAGAATGTTTTCAAGATAAATATATATTTAAATGCTATTTCTTTTAAAATTATAGTAAAATTTAATTTATGTTTCATTTTCGTTAGTAAAGAATTTAAAAATATTTTTAATCATATTTACTGATTAAGCCAACTTCACATGCCATACCTAAATTCTTCTACCAATGGTATATAGCAAATTAGAAACGATACCAAATGATGGTTTTGGTATTTTATATTGTCAGTCTCATCTTTAGCGTGTAAACCTAAATTCGTAGAACACAAATTGTTTGCCTAATTTAAGCATTATTATTTCGTTACTATTTATTTTGTTTAAGCCAATAACTAATTTCAAACGATGGTGGTTAATTACGTTGTGAATCAGACCAACTTCACATGTAAGAAACAAATATTTTTCTAATATCCCTCATATTATTCCATTACTATTTTTTCGTTAGAAACGGACGATACCAGGTTCTTTCACTTGGTTTTTCCCCTCCTTTGCGATTGATTGTGAATCCGTAGTAAACCATATTTGTTATATTCTTTACAGTATATCTTTTTTAAGGTTAACAAGAAATCAAGCGAAGTTATTTTAAAATAATATTTTGGCTCGAACATGTAACATTGGCATGATCCAAATAAATTTCCCAATATTTAACATTATTCCGTTAGTAAAGATATTTATATCTGCTTATTTTTGAAATTATGTTGTTGGTCGGGCCAACGTTACATGAACGAACCAAATTATGTTTCCAGTATCTTCGTTATTGTTCTCGTTACTAACGGTTCTTAATGGATTATAAACGATGCCAACAATTTGGGTGTATGATTAAGATTTCCCCATTCTTAGCAGGGGATCTTAATTTGGCATTAGCCTAATTATTTTCGAATTACAACCGTTATTATACGTTACTAACGATTTTGTTTTAGTTACTAACGACTAGTGACAAATAAAAACGGTGTGCTACATTATTTAGAAAATGTGGATCGATCAACTTCATAAGTACAACCAAATTTTTGTGGAAGTATCTTCGGTATTATTCAGTTTCTAACGATTTTGTTTCGATACTAAAAAGTACTAACGGTTTACAAGCGATTCTAGCAATTTGGGAATTTCATTAGTTTATACGCGTTTCTGGGAGGAGTTCAAAATTTTCCCCGATGAATGTTCCTTTTGTAATATTTCCGTTATTATTCCGTTACTAACGATTTTATTGCCATTACTAATGGTTACTAACAAATTGCAAACGATGTACTTTAATATTTTTAGAAATCACTGTAATTAGGTTGTGGGTCGGGCTAACTTCACATGCCCAGCCCACATTATTTTTTTATTATGTTCGTTATTGTTCAAGCGCTAACGATTTGTTTTCGTTACTAACGAATACTAGCGAATTACTAACAATTTAATTTTCTTCACTAACGAATTACAGATTATGTGGTATCAGTCTTTTTAGAAACTACTTGTGGGTCGGGCATGTGAATTTGTCCCGACCCAAATTGTTTTTTAATTATCATCGTCATTTTTTAGTTATTAATGATTTAATTTTCGTTACTAACTGTTAGTAACGAATTACAAACGATGTATGTTGTTTATTTTAGGAAGTACTGTGTGGGTCGGGCCAGCTTCACAGACGTGAGTTAGAGCTATTGATATTACGTCACTGCAAATTTAACGAGTTTAGAGTATCTTACTGAAAAAAAAACTTACCTACTTTTACTTTCCTGAGACTTTCAAGCTATCAATGACCTAGTAATACCAATGAATACATAAACTATTCATTGATAATACCAGAGAGAAATAGCTCTGGTAATACCTCCTTGAGCTCCCTGGTGAAAGCATATACAGTAAACCCTCGTTAATACGAATTCCAAGGGACTGAAAAATCAGGAGTTCGTGTTAAAAAATTCGTGTTAACCGGAGATCCAAATTTTATTATTCGAATACATTTTCTCCATACATACGCACTACAATATACAGACTATACATACCACTACAGTATATTATGTATGTCATAGAAAACACTAGAGATGGTATCGAGACGAGACTGAGTAGTCTCGGTCTCGTCTCGATTTCGAAAAGCACGTCTCGGTTCCAAATTCGAGACGAGACCAAGACTATTCTCCGTCTTGATACCATCCACAGAATGGTATCGAGACGAGACTGAGACAGTTTCGGTTTCGTCTCGATTTTGAAAAGCACGGCTCGGTCTCAAATTCGAGACGAGATCGAGATCGAGAATAGTTTCGGTCTCGGTACTATCCTCTGAAAAGTGAAAACACTACAGTAAGTTTATTATCCTATCAAAAAAAAAAAAAAAGTTTACATTGCTACTACGTCCATCAATCCTCTTTATAACATCAGTTTGCAACAACACAGAAAATTCACTTGAGGATAAAAGGTTTTACATTTCAATAATGCTGTAACCAGGGTGCAAATTACGGGGGAAGGGGTACATTCAACGGACCAGCTGCTACATAGTTGCTCAGCAGCTCTTTACAATTTCGTCTTAGAATGGCACTGAACGCAAAGTGCTAACATGTAGCGTAGCTATTGCCATGTTTTCCAGCCTGCAGTAGCCGTAGTGCACTTTGCGCTCAGTTACATTCGAAGGCAAAATTAAAAAGAGCTACAGAGCAGCTAAGTAGCAGTTCAGGCCATCGTATGCTCCCATTCTCGGGTAATTCAAACCCTGACTATAACTGTATTGCAGCTTGAAAAAATGTACCCACTGATCATTTTCTGGAGAAAAATTCCTGGATATTCCGCTGTCGCAGACGGGAACGAAAATGTCTGGCAACCTCACGGCCAACTGTATTCATGGCTTCCGTAAAATTCGCGGTCACTTCGGATGTTGCAGCAAAACGTTCTAAAGTTTCCAAGGCGTGTAACATATCCTGGTAGGTAGGAGGAATGATATTGTCCTCCTCACTTTCTTCTGATGACATTTCTTGCACCTCAGACACAACTGCTTGTACACCAGACTCCACTGGAGCACACACGGCAACATCATCGTCTGCACTAACAAACTCTTCAAAACTAACTCAAGGGTTTGCAACATCTTGTAGAGTATTCCATTCGTCATTTAAAGTACTGTCGTTGTTACCCTCTAAATCGTCAACAGGATTAGCGTCTGTATATCTCCAGGTTCTTGTAAAACAGTTCTGTATGTTTTGCCATGACACGGATTCCCAAGATGCGGCGATAGTTTTCACTGCATCAAGCACACTCCAAGTTGGCGTTTCCATATCCTTTTCAGCAGCGCGAATTGCAGCTCTCACAAGTCGCTTTCGATAGGACCTCTTCATAAGGGCAATGATGCCTTGATCCAAAGGCTGAAGACGACTCGTTGCATTTGGGAGGGAAGAAGTGAACCTTGACATTGGTTAAGTTAAGATCATGTATGTTATGAGCTGTACACCTATCTAATGTCAGAAGAACATGCCTATTCTGAGCCACCATTCGATTGTTGAAACGAAGAAGCCACTTACGAAATGATGAACTGTCAATCCAAACTTTCTTATGGTGAGAATAGATGCAAGGTAAAGAATCAACGTTTATGTTCTTAAAACAACGTGGTTTCTCGGACTTACCGATCACCCAAGGACGGTGTTTGTCACTGCCGTCTGTATTACATACAAGGACAACAGTCAAACGTTGTTAACTGCGCCCTCCACCATGGCACTTATCACCTTTTATTCCAAGGGTACGACTTGAAAAAGATTGTAGAAAAGTCCGGTTTCGTCCATATTGTACACATCACACGAGGCATACTTTTCTCTCACTTGATCAAATTCGAGCAACCAGTTATTTGCTCCTTCTTCATCAACTTTATTTGCTTCACCGCAAATCACTAATGATGAAATTGAGTGTCTCTTTTGGAACAGGTAAAGCCAACCAGCGGAACAACTGAAATCGAGAACGTCTAAGCTTTTGCAATTTCGTTTGCTTTTGACTGAATTATAGGTCCACTTAAAGGCACATTGGAAGCGCGCATATGATTGAACCATTCTAGAAGTAAAGTTTCGACATCTTCATACTTAGCACTGCGAAATCGCTTAGATTTGTTCCCGGAACCCGATGCAGCAGCATTAAGAATTTTCTCACGATCCTTAAGTATTGTGGATAGGGTAGATTTGGGAAGTCCATACTTTCTGCAATTGCACTTTTCTTCAACACATCACGGTCTTCTTCCTCTAGGATTTTTAGTTTTGTTTGCAGATCTATACTTGTCTGCTTCCTCTTGGCCATAACTTCTCTCGCACTTTTAAAGAATAGAAAAGCACATCTAAACACAGAACTGCACTTGTTACCGTATACGCTCGAAAAATGTCCGCACTCTAACTTCAGATGTGAAATTTACGGAAAAAAATAGCGCCAATACTGCCCACTCCCGAAAGGTCAAGTGGTGGAAACAGCGTGCATAAGTGCCCTCCGCAAATGGAATTTCCACGCAGAAAATCCAGGTCAAGTTATACAATTGTTGATATAACAATTGTTATAGCAATAACAAAATATTATAGCAATTGTTGTTAAAATTGTTATAAAATAAACACAACACCTGCATGTTCAGCGCTTGACGGAGGACAGAATCAACACCTCATAAGAGAGGAAAGATACCCGTTTCTGGTTTTTCTCTTATTTACAAGGCAATTTTCGTCTGTATAAATACTGTATGACAAAAACTGATCTGGAGTAAAATCTAAAATAAGAAAAATGATCCGGAAAAAAAAACAAAGGATTGAAAGTTCGTGTTAAATGAAAACATTTACTGACTCAAGGGACTAAAAATTAGTTCGTAATTCGTGCTAACCAAAATTCGTGTTAACCGATAAAACTTCCTATAAGATAACGTACAGCGATGCCGGGACCGAAATTTTGTTCGTCCTAACCGAGTGTTCGGCTTAAGCGAGTTCGTGTTAACGAGGGTTTACTGTAATAAAAAACGTGATACGCATATTCCTCATAAGATTAGATCGGAGCTACCAATTAAAAGAAAGTTAGATGCTGAAAAATTAGGTTATGATACTCTTTTTCTTAAAATTTCTATTAATGTGCAACGTTTTCTAAGTATTGTCTCGCCCATAATGGTTTCTTCTACCTTAAGCGAAGTGGGAAAAAAGTCTCAAACTATTAATCGTTCTTTACACACCATTTATTCTATGTATACACATCTCATACTACGTAGCTGACTCTAACAAAACAAATCAATTATACTGAACGAAGTCTACAAAGATTTTTATCCAACATGTGAAAAATTAAAAAAGTCGCCGCCACAGTCTGGTAAAATTTTGATGTTACTTTATTCAGTAAATTAAAAGCTTTAAGACAATTTTAAAACTAAATTGTTCTAAGAAAAATTATTTTTCTTTGTTTACAGGTGAAACTCATGATTCTGAAGAGAGTTGTGAAAGAATATGTACGATTTTCACATCACCTCGAACATGCAGATACAAATTTGTTTTAGAAAGTTACATGACAATGAATGAGTAAGTATTTCTTGAGAGGCTGGACTTGCACATATATTATTAAGATTTTGCTTACTTCGAAGAACCTTGTTAAACAAAATACTTTTTGGTAATGGCTATGAATGTGTTTAAGAAAAGGAATGTATCTTTTAAATGCTGAGTGATGATAGTATGGTAAAACATAAAGCTATCCCCTATGCGATACACACGCGGCATGAACTGTGCATGGGGTGTGTGGAGGTAGCGCTCCACATATTCTCAACCTACGGTACGAAGTGAGGTGGCAGTCCCACGCTCCACTGCCTTTACCTTCCTAAGGTGGCCAAGAATACCTAGGATACTCTGGCATACAATTTGATAAGAGACTGCATCTCAGAGTGCCAGGCATGGGAACACTGCGAGAAAAGTCTCCATCGACCTACCCAAGATTTTAACCCCGGCCGGCCGATTCGCAGTCAGACGGATGATTGAATGGGGGAAATGAAGTGATGTTTGGGAGCAAATAGAAATGTATAATTATTATGACTATCTGTTATGTAACGATTTTATCTCTCTTGGATAATGTGTGCTTACGATCTAGAAGATGAGTACATTAGGGCATCATACGAGGGCTAAGTCATAAATCATGAACAAGGAACAACGCACAAAATCTAAGATGTACGATTCAATGTCATATACTGCCGAGTGGTGCCACCAACGGACGACTGGGTGTAGGAGGTCCTCGAAGGAAGAAGCAAAACACAGGCAACCGGAGAACATTGGTTTAATATGACATAAGTTACACAAATACTTACACAGGATTGCACATCCTTCACAGGACGGATCTCCCTCGTAATCCACAGTGTTTAGAAGCCTTCGAAGTAGTCTCCAAGTTCACAGATGGTTCGTTGACCACTCCTGACCACCTCCATTCCTGATCACTGTAGCTCACCAAAGACCAATTGAACTTCGGGACGTGCTCAGACACGCAACTCTACTGACATACACCATCTGGTGGCTTCATTCGAAAGTACATTCCATACACTTCAGTTGTATCTCTTAGAGTTATCTGGTTGTCCCTTGTTCGCGAGAAAAAAAATAGTTGACATAACTTATGACTTTTCCCTCGTATGCGTGACAGTAATTCTATTATTTAAGCATTAGATTACTATAGGTTACTTGTAAACGATTTTCGCGTATAGAATATAGTTCATTACGGAGGATCTTTATATATACCATACCATTCATTATTCAAGATTACCATAACATCGTGATATGCTCAACATACGAATTCCTGACGCCAAACAACAAATGTCCATATGAATTTCTGTCGAAACTAGCTTCGCCACCTAGATGCAAGAATACCGATTTTTAATTCAAAGTTGACCCTGTTTTAGAGTTGACTTGTCGCAGTCGAGTGACTCGAATAGTAGTGAATTATCATAATCTATGGTGGATGCTCGATTTTCTCAAAGATTGGAGGCTACTCCTTTTAAAATTCCTGATTGACAATTCGACCCTAGCAGATGAACAAAATTATGAGTGTTTGAAAATAAGGTTTTGAGAAAGACTTTCGGACCGAGACGGGACGAGATGACTGGAGAATCGAGGAGACTGCATAATGAAGAGCTTCACAAACTGTACGACTCACTCGATGTTGTAAGAATGAAATCACGACGACTAAAATGGGCAGGCCATGTAGCTCGGATGGGAGAAAAACGAAGATTATGTTCCATCTTGGTTAGAAAGTTAGAGAGAAAGAGACCGTTGGGAACACCGAGACGACGTTGGGAGGACAATATTAGAAGGTATCTTTGAGAAGTAGGTGTTGATAATGAAAGAACCCCAGAACAGAACCCTATAGGGAACGTTTGTTACTACGGCGATGAACTTGCGAGTTCCATAAGCCATGGATTAAGTAAGTAAGTACTACCCATAAACAAGAATCAAAAGTTGCAATATTGATATCAAATAAATATAAGATAAAAGTAGAAATTA
Source organism: Lepisma saccharinum (assembly GCA_022664845.1). Lineage (NCBI taxonomy): Eukaryota > Metazoa > Arthropoda > Insecta > Zygentoma > Lepismatidae > Lepisma > Lepisma saccharinum. Next base: position 34,758 of record JAGDQP010008180.1, read on the forward strand.
ATATACAAAATTAATTTACCGAGCCGCCATAGCTCAGTGGTAGAGTGTTGACGTAACATTAGGGAGATCGTGGGTTAGATCCCAGTGGCTGACCATCCTGACTGAGGTTTTTCCAGTTTTTTTCTGTCACACCAGGCAAATGCCGTGATGGCACTTTCAACATAGGCCCTGCCGATACCTTCCCGTCCCGAATCCTTTCTCCTCCCCTATTCCGCCTGAGCCTGAGATGCCATAAATAAAATTAAAAAAATAATAATAATTTACACAGAAAATAAATACACGGAGTAGAATGTTCCAGTTAGCCCTGTTAGCACGAATTCATCCCATTTGTATGGGTCCGTGTTCACACCATGGTGAGGATGCATTGCCAGCAGTGTTTCAAATCCCAATTAAAAATCCATAGAAATCAATAGTTTCAAACCATAGAAAATCAGAAGGCCCTTAATTATGTTAACGACAATTCAGGGGACTAGTGATATCAACATTGGATTGAATTTGAATTATTTAATTTCTCGAGTCATTTTAAGTAAAAAAAAATTAATGAACAGCGTATTTTATGGATCATCATATTGGTTATTTTGCACGATAAACTGTTTCCTTAAATGTGAACGTTGAGTTTTCACAACAGATAACAGCAATAACACTTAGAACGGGATATCCTCTTACTGATAAGGCGTATTCAATATCTCCTTCCTTTCATTGTCGACGACATAATACTAAAGATATAGATATAGTTTCAACACAATGTTAATAATGATATACTAAAATTAATACACAGGCTGACACAACTTACTCTAAACTTTACAAATATGTTAATAATAAATAATATAAAAGTTCCAGTTTTCCAACAATACCTTCACCAGAGAAAATTGAACTCTATTAACGTGAACCAGAAATATTGAGATTTTAGAATACCGAAAGAGTTGTATTATGCATTATTACAGTGGCGTGTAGGGATACAGCCTTCTCCGAAATTTTGAGAAAACTGAATTTTCCAATGAAAGCTTTTTAGAAGGAGTAAACAGTAAAAAGAAAAGACAGAGCAAGTAGATGGTCAGGAACATTCAGCAACCATGAGAGGGGAAAATTGTAAATTGTCTGTTGCAATATACACAGTAAATAAAGAAAGATAAACTGAATCAGACAGCTCAAAAGAGGTATTGGAGTTTGAAAAAAATAGATTCCGGAATGTCTTGAAAAAATATGCGAAGAGTGGTGCTGCTGAAAGGCAACAGGTCCGCAAGGAATTTACTTTTCATGGTGGAAAGACAACTGTGTAAAAGAGAGAAGAAAGGAAAGCAACACAAGGAAATTGGATGTTTTTAGGTAGTGTTCAAATCTATTCTTCAATTTCATATAATTGAGATTAAATATGGTTTACTAGCTCAAGGAAATCTGTAGCCGTAAGTTCGATCCTGCACTGCGACTCGTATTTCTTTCTTAAATTTTATCAGTAAGCTACGAAGTATGTAACGGTCATCCCAAGGCCCATTCTTTGGTCACTATATAGACGTGCCACCTAATTGAAGAACTTCGCCAAAAAAAATCAACCTTTGAAGTGTGGTATTAATCAACACTGTTTGGTAACTTTTCCTTGACCTGGCAACGATTGCTAATTTTAGCGGCATAATTTGCCAGAGGCGCCATTAATATATACAGTGAATATGTGGCCGGTGCCAGTATTTTAATCGTATATAGAGGAAGCAAGAAATGCAATATATGAAAATTAGAATTGTTAGAAAGGGTACAGAAAATAATGCCCCATTGATGTGAAATGACAGAAAAGTTTCTGCAAGCGAGGTAAGTCAAGTTAGTGCATTGATTGTAAAATATTCCTGACACCAAGAAGTATTTTGCTAAACACTATGCAATATATAAAACAAGGTGAAACAATTCTATGCAGCAGTGACTTCGACATTTCGCAGGTTGTAGCTATGTGCCCAATGCTTACTGCTCATATAGTCAGGGCATTCAAACTCTGAGTATTAAGATGAGCTCTCGATGTTAATTTTATTTTGCTTGTTGAAGCTAGCTTGGTTTTGTTCTGAAGAAAGTATGGAATTAATAATATTTCTCTAAATAATAATGAACTGTGTGTTGACACGAATATTGACGTAAATATTTTGATTTATGGAACCGTAGGGGAACGCGATGTTCCAGACTACCTTTTCATGACAGTAGGAGGACTATACAACACCAATAGATTCCAATTAGGATATAATACTCTACAAGACACAACAAATGGAATTATCGATGCTATGTAAGACATTATTGCCATATTTTGAAGAGTTTTTTGATCATTATAACTTTTTACTACTGTGATAATTAAGCATACCGTAGTTGCCAATATTGATTTGATTTATAAAATAAACGTATGAGAGATAGGGCTTAAGAATACTGTCTCAGTTGTTAAATATTGCGAAGGCACTTTACAGAGAAAATATTTTCATTGTAGTAGTAGTGACGTTCGTATGAAATCCGGCAACCATTCGGAACGCTAATATAAAAATAAAATAAATTGACAGCAAGCTAAATTCATAAATGAAACGGATGCATTATTAACTAATGTTAAAATATTGTTTATTTAATTCCATCATACGCTATTCAGAAACTATGTCACTTCTAGTTTAGTCTAGTAGTTAAGTGCGTTTATGTACTATGAGAAAGAGGTTAACTGAAAGCACTACTCATAAATAATATTTTTATAAGAAATATTGATGTTTGCTTAAAAGATTTATTAATACAACGTTGATATTAAATTTTATCTATACATGTACCATAGTCCTTGGATACTATTTAATGTAGTGAAAAGTTCGAAATATTTTACTTTGTACCCCCTGTTACCTTTAGCATGCAACTATATACGATCCATCAGCCAGCCCCCTCTGAAAAAATCCTGCGTACGCCACTGCATTCTTAGGATTTTAGTTAAGTTTAAAGTAAGCCCTGTCAGCATTTGATACTAATTTTAAGTTATCGACACAGGGTCAGAGCTGATTTACATTGTTAATTATGTAAGTAATGTTTTGTATTTTTCGCCTTATTAGAAAGTACAGGATGATTACCAAATGTTGTTCATAAACTTAAGTGTGTACTCATCAGAAGAAAACAAGTAAAATATTGGTTTGAGAAAATTTCGAAACATTCGTAGTTAACGAGATACAGTCACCCAGATATGGAATATCATGATCACAAATGTTGATACATTTCAACAAATAGCATTGCATGACGTGTTGACTTAGCAAATAGTAATCAAAAAGTTTACTCGATACATCTATTTGAACAAAGTTTATTATTGAGGAAGTGCAACATAAACGAGTTTCCTAACGTAATATTTTTTCCACGAATTAACATTACACAATCCCCTCTAAGCTGCATTCTTAAATCATAGGTTTTATCCAAATATTTCGTTTGTTTGAAAAATAAGGTGAGTTGCTACGTCACTACTGTTTGGCATTGGTGTTAGTCTCGTGGTGTGCGTGTGACTGGCGTGGATGGCGTCACACCAATGCCGTATCTTGTCGAAAACTATCTTGTGTGTGACAAGGAGGGATGTCAGTATGGCCGCACTACTGGAAACATGGACAAATGTGGAGGTGCAGAGTGTGATCTGAATTCTGCATTGAAAAGGCACAGGTCAGCTGAATACAATCAACAATTTCAGACGGTGTACGAAAGAGTAATGATATCCCTTAAGGAGATGTGTAAGTGGTGAAAATTATTTGACGGAGGAAGGACTGATGTGTGTGACAAACCACGACCGGGACGGCCAACATGGTCGTCTGGGGGGGATGTTGCTGTGCTGATTGAGGGACTGGGCAAGGAGTTTCAAACAATCACAGTGCGGGCGGTAGCTAGGGAAGCAAACATTTCGTAGGAATGCGCCCATTACGTAATGCATGATGTGCTGGGCTACAGGAAAGTGTGTTCAGCGTGGGTGCCGAAATTACTATCCAAAAGCCGAAACACCACGCGAATGGGCATGGCTCTGACGCTTCTCCAGCGGTATAATGTGGAGGAGAATGAGTTCTTGAAACACATCGTCACGGCTATGTGACAATTGGTCACTTCATGATCCTAAGGTGTCGCCGCTCCTCACTCACATGGTAAAACAGATAGTTTCCTTCTTCCAAGAATTTGAAGGTCACGGCATCCTAGCGAATAAATATAGTCACACTCTTGTGGGACTATCAAGGTCTACTATTTATCGATGTATTGGAACGTAGTGAAACGGTGAATACCGACATGTATTTTCCCACCCTCAACAAATTACGCAAGGTCATTCGAAAGGAGTGACCTGGACTACTGTCAGATTGTGTTATCCTGTTATAGGACTGTGCGTATCTGCACGGGGCAAACACCACAAAGGACTGGCTGGGGCGTTACCGCTAGAAGATAATGGACCAACGTACAGTCCACCTAGCCCCTAACGACTTTCATTTGTTTGGCTTCGTGAAGCGCCATCTTCGACGAGCACACCTGCAAACACAACAGGAAGTGTGTGATGTTGTGACAACATGGCTCATAATTATAATCCCCAGTTTTTCCAAGATGGAATCTTTGCATTGCCACAGTGATGGAACACGTGCCTGGACCAACGAGATGATTATGTGGGTCATTTATGATCACGATATCCACCATTCGAACACATGTAATAAGTTCAAATATATTATTTTGTTATCGTAAGGTCAGTACTTACCTTTTTTTTTTCAAACAAATAAAATAGATGTATGACACATTTTGCATGACGTCATTTGTGTTTAATCCGCCTCATATTTCGGTACTGTGGTTTCAAAATTACAAAGCTTTCGAAATTTTCCGAAGGCATTTTATTCTTGTTTTATTGAGAGGACTATATTATATAATGGGTGACAAATATGTATACACATTGTATAGTTTTAGCATTTGAAAAATATTAACCAATATTCTTTAGTCGTTCTATTATAATTCTATAAAAAGTGGCTGGTAGTGGGAGAGGCTTTCTGTAAATATAATTTTAGAAAAGTTCTTTCCTTCCAAATTTAAAGAATGGTACTTACATAAATATCTACTCAAGTCGTCTTTTATTATTCACCTAGAGCAAGGGAGTTCCAGATCTTTTTCGTTCAGGCACCAGTAAACCATAATATCACAGACAAATAAAAATTAGACTTGGAAGTGGAACACGGTGCGTATGATAGAATGTGTGAAGAAATGGATATGTTCAAACTTATAGGTGTTGACCACCATACTAGAAGGGGCAGAGTTATTCAAAGTTTGTGACAGGAAAGAAGGAATTGTGCTATATAAATACTCACATTAAACTACGAATTTTACAGACGTGTATTTGTGGAGCAGTAATATCCCTGAAGTTGGTTAGAACAGCAAATAAATAGTAACAAAAATATATATATGAAGACGAGCAAAAGTTAAAAAGAATTTCAAAATTTGACTTCATAAGAAGGTCCAAAACTCTTTCAAGATCTACTGTGTTAGGAGTAGGCCATAATGCTATTACCGCCAATACAATTATCTTAAGATATATTGCATCTAAAAAATAAATAAATGGGCATCATTCATAAAGAAAACTATTAAAATTTTAAACAAAAGAAATGTAGATAGTGTAAAGTCATCATTTTAACTTTCTCTGATGCGAGAATCACACTATGTTCAATAAATATGATTTTCTGATTAACCATCTGATAAGGTAAACGTTTTATCTTTCGAAGTACAACGGTCAGATTCATCCGCGTTAATGAATGTTCTTTTTTCTTATGCGACCAAGGACCGAGTATGCATTTTCATTAGTCAACCAATGGCACTGATTCATTTCTTCCTTAACACAATAGGCCTACCATTTCATATTACATTTCGAATTTACAGTGCCTGCAGAGACTGCCCCAACACCTTGGAAGATTGCTTCAGACCACAATGCATCACGGCAGATGGATACGAGAGATCGGTGAAAGCTGTGAATAGACAGATGCCTGGTCCTGCAATTCAGGTATGAATATATACGAAAACTCAAAACGTAGTGCTAAAATTGTTCCACCAAAAAATCAAAAACTTAGTAAAATATAACCAATGGAAGTGAAAAGTTGTAAATCGATCAAGTATATTAAATAATCGCATTCTCAATTAACAAGTAAGCTTGTAGTCATTTCTTCAAGTGTCCTGTCACTACGGGAAGAGTTCGAAACATGTTCATCCTTCTCCACTCGCCTAGCTTACGCTTCTGTTTTGGATTACTTTATGATATTTTTTCCTTACAAATGATATATGTGTTGCATCTATCGTTTTCTTCCATCTCTATAATTTCGACAATACCCTCAGTTAATCCTTAGATACACATCTTCTGCATTAATTGCATCAATCAGGTTAGTGTGTTAATTCTTATAAGCTCTAATACTCTTGACTTTCTGCTTTACCCAGCAATTTCATAGAAGGTACATTTAGTACCATCTGTATATTTCCATCCTCTTAAAGTCTACATTTTTACAGAGTCCAGTCTTTCTTATCAAAATTATTGTCTACGTTATAGCTCTATGAAAACGACCTAATCAGTGTTCTTCTCAACTACGCGTTTACGTGTCCACATGCAATACTTTTCTAGCTCTTTCTTATTCTTCCTTTTCTTCTATTTTTGCTATCTTGAGCTTCATCCCGTTTAATATTCCATGACTCGATATTAGTAAATTTTATATTGAATGTTGTGTACTTGTTTGATTGTTATAGTTTCTGCTCTTTGACTAGAATTCTTGAAATTTCTCCTAGTCCCATCTTATTTACAGCTTGTTGTTAAGTTTCTCCAACATTTTGTTAATAAATACTTCACTCGTTTTAAGTACAACTAAACCTTTCCTTTAAAAGGAACCCTAATAAATGTCTCTTTATCAATAACCCTTAGTGATTTCTTCCTTTAATAGACTTCGCTAAAAATTACGTAAAATCTGTTAGTATGGTAACATGTTTATACTGCCAAAATAACATGATAAAGCTTTAAAGTATTAACACGTAAGAAAATAGCATAATAATACAAACATCTTTCTGAAAATTTGATCTTCCCCGTTGTAATCCATGTGGCAGATTTTAACTTGGTATTTCTGAAGTTAATGTAAGTTGTATTTTCACAATATATGAATTTCTGTGTGAGCTTTTCTAATTTAAATGCTAAGTGTATTTGATAATATCTAAAAAATGTAGTATTTAGTAACCACTAAGAGATGTCGATATATTAATCCTGGTACTAATCAAACGCACGGCTCACTGATTAAACGCTTACTGGCTAATCTAAGGGTTAATAATTTTGGTATATAAATAAGTGGGAAAATAAAACTGAAGGTCCTGGTTATGTGTAGTACTCTAAACAGATATACGGGTATTTTATCTCCTAATTTAGTGGAAAATTGTATTTTATTACTTTAGATGTTTGATTTATTTTTGTAGTCAGAGAGTTTTAATGTGGTTTGTTTCTGCGCAAAACTTAAGATTGAAGTATAAGGCATAACTAATTTGATGCACATATTTTATGTGTTGCTAGTGTAAGATTATGTAACGTGCTTCTCATTTTGCACACGCTTGGGCAGTAACTTCGTTAACAAGTGTACAACGTTTATTTGCACATAGTTTTGTGATTCTGAAAAAAATAGTTTATCTTTCAGTTTACTGTCATTATTAAGAATAAATCTCAAAACATGAATCCACAACTTTTAATAATAAATTTGAAATGGCATAAGATATAAATGTTACAATAAATGATCCAACAAAAATTAATAGAAACAACAAATTAGAAAATAATTGAAAAAAACAAAACAAATAATGTTGCAGATCGTCAACATAGCTTAAAATTACCGGGTTATACCATGAGTAATGTCGTATGTGCGATGACCGCTGCAATGACGCCATCTGACAAGCGAATAGTTTAGTACACAACACATGCCATATCTGACTCATATAGGGCATTTGATTCCGCATCAGTGTGTAGAAGAAGAACGATCTACTCCACATTTTGGAATTGTGACTTGTGTTTGATCATGGCAGGGTCTAAGAACCACATACGCAGGGGCGTCATTTAGGCAGGGCAGGGTGGGTAATTGCCCCCTCTGAATTTAAGAATATAAAGGCAATAAAATGTAAAAAATCTTTTTTAAAAGACAAGTTAAGCTGAAAATAAAAAAAAAACACTGAAAAGTGAAAAGAAATATATACTATTATTTTTTTTTTTTTTCAATTTCGACTTTTTAGGAGTTCGGAACTAAATTTATAACTAAAATAACTACTTTAAGGCGCTATGTAATCTAGGTTAGTGAATTTAATTGTCTGTTATAGAGATTAATTTGGCGCCGACCTCATACAAAATAATCGAAAATGATAGAAAGGTTTTAGGAAGCATTTTTATCTTTACCCTCATAGCGTTTGTAAATCGAGTGTTTATCTTTGTCTTCTGTGAAGAAATGTATATACCCTTTTCCTTTCATATTAGTACTGCTCAATAATAATAATAATTTGTTACGTCTGCATTGGATTGCCGAGAAAGCCTGTGCGGTGCTCATTTTAGCCAGCCAATACGCCACGCTGAGCAGCTGGCATCCAGTGCTCCCAGCGCTGTATTTACAGCCCCAACAGTTTATCTCACCCACTTCTGTCAAAAGCATTTTGAACTCAGAATTTTTAATAAAAAACTTTCTTTTCATTCTTACCGGTTGGAATTGGCGAATAAGCATGCGGCGCCTGTCCAACATTTACTAGACTTATCATAACAACGATTCTCAAAGAGTATTCACTGGCATATTAGTGTGCCGCGAAATTGCTTGCCTCTCCGTGCCACGCCGAAAGAACACAAATATTATTATTAAAATGATAAAATGAAGAAAAAGGGAAATAGAAACTGAATATATTTCAGACTTATTTATTAATACAAGAGGAACAGCACATTTCAAGTAACGAATTGGAATTCTTAAAATTATTGTGTCTCTTCTGTTGAGAATGTGTCTTTATATCTTTTACCTTTTTAATAATTAATTTGTTTCAGTTTTGCTTTGGGTTTGTTACAGTACCTTGTTAATTTTCTACGCACTTGTTACGTTTGAGTACGTGTAGTAAGCAGCTTCATAAACCAGAGCAGTGTGCTTTTTTAGAATGTGGTTTTGAGAATTACTATAAGCGTTAGTAAACCTCTTTTGTGTTTTCTTTCCTGGGCATTTCTGAGTCGTTTGGTTCAGAATATGGCCTAATTTGGTTTGTAGAATTGCCAGATGACAGAACAGCTTGCGTCAACTAAGTCTTGTTTATTTTTAGTAATATATATTCTTTTTGATTGGAGTATTGTCACTTTTTTGTGATAAGAACAGTAAGTAGTCATTTTTATCAATATTGGTAGTGAAGTCCCTAAGCAGTTGGTCTTTTGGGTCAATTTTAACCCTATCCGTTTTTATATTTCTCCCTGTATATATATATATTGGTTGGACTGGGCATATATTGGTGATCTATCTTTGTTTGATATCTCAGGGTTGTGGGAGTCAGAATTACGAAGTTGGTCAGATTAGATCGTTTTCTTTATATTAATTTGTAAGGGAATTTTAAGTTCTAGTTTTGTTTAGATTTGTGAACATTTCACTTTTGAAAGTGAGTCAGTGTGGGGTATTACGTGCGTTGGAGATTGAATTTTCATTTGGCTAACAAGTTCTGGTTTTCCTTAAAAGTTGTGGTGGGCTTAAGGAAGGTCTTTGTTTATTTAAATTTGTGTTCATAAATTTTGTCTACCGTGTCCGTGAGAGCGAGAAATTTAGTTTTGTTCAGAGTAAGTCTAATGCTATTGCCTTTGTTTTGTACCCCATGCGTTAACACTACAACAGAGGAAGCAACGAGCTGACATGTGCACTTCCCTGCTCACCCGTCACAGACGTGTGCCATTTCTGGAATGAATGGTGACAGGGAATGAAAAGTGAGACCTCTTCCATAACATTACACGCAAACAGTTATAGGTACCTAAAGGGGAAGGGGGACTGCAGAAACTGTTCCAAAACAGTATCTCCATCCCTGCAAAGTTATGTTGAGTGTTTGGTGGGGTATTCGTGTTACACTCGATTTTGTTCTCTTGCCACGTAGCCAAACCGTCAATGTAGATGTCTAATGGTAGCACCTTGGACACTTATGGACTGCATTATTGGAGAAACCTCCCGCTCTGATTAATTGGAAGGGTGTTCCTATCAACGGTGATAACGCGCACCCACACACTGGAAGAAGGAACTGTGCTAAGATAAAGGAATTTGGCTGGGAGAAACTTCCGCACCACCCGGCGTTTTCACCAGATCTTGCGCCAACAGAATACTGTTTTTTCGAAGCCTACAAAATCACCTTTCTGGGAAAACAGTGCGAAATGAGAATGACGTGCGACAAACAGTGACCAAGTTCTTTACCTCGAAAACCTGTGACTTCCTTCAGCGGGGTATTCAACAACTTGTTTACAGGTGGTAGAGTATTGTGGAGTCTGATGGAGACAATTTTCCTGACTAACGATAGTGTTCCATGTAAGTTATGGTTCCTTTCCTGACGTTGCAAAAATACGACATTGCTTATGGAACAAGCTGATACTACGCATGAATTATCTTCTAAAATATTGGTAATTTATTAATGATACGTACAAAACACGTCTAAGAGGTCGATCTGAGACCAAGGTGCCTGAAGGAATAAAATAAATTACAAACAAAAGGTTTGAAAAGCGTGTTGTGTAACGTATAAGCGATATTTGTCAACGTGAAACAGTCCTGACTAAAGTGATGAAAAAAGATAGTCACGGAATGTTATTTGTCAGCAGTTTTGTAAAACAAATTCGTACACTTCGTCATAGCAGTAGAATATACTCTTTCCAAACCCAACAGTCACAATCAAATACGCGGAGACAATAAGAAAGTTTTTCAAAATAATGAAGCAGTATAAAGCATTCAAACAGAATCAATAAAACGTCCACATGAAACTTCTCGTTTAAAATATGTTGAAAACGTACATAATTTTAATATAGTCACAAATTCTCTTGCATATTAGTATTAGCAAAAATTTAAAGCGACATCACTTGGGATAAGAAAGTTATTGAACTTATCAAGCATAGACTCCAACATGAAACAGAAAAAAAACTATAGATTTTTAAATAACCCAGCTAATATGACCGACCCTCTTCAAGAAAAAAGGACGTAGGTTGAACTTATGTCCATGAGTTTGGGGCACACTTGATTTCCTGGTCGTGCCTAAAAACTAAATACTTAGAAATATATAGTTTGTTTTATGTAAATTGATTATTATCGCGTTTATTAAAGCATGTAAAATTTCCAATTAAACGTCCCTAGAATAGTTAAAAATCGGACTGTTCGTCGGTGTGTGAATTCTGAAAGCAATTATCTGCAAGAATATAGAGTTGATTTTAATTAAGGTTATAAAATAATATTATTTTTTACAGAATTAATCCCATTACTTGATTGACAGACGCCGATTTCCGTGCACAAAATTCTGTAGAACTTTACTATAGTGTTGAAATGTTCCATATGTGTGAGGAAACGGGTTTCATTTATCGTGTAGTGTTATTTAAGGTTTAGGTTTACCTTAGCAGTAATCCTGCAGTCACTAAAGTGGATATTGTGGAGCAAGAGTAAACAAAACGCTGTTAAGTAGATATCGAAGAAACGTAGTGTTAAAACCCTAGTTTTGAATACATATTTGAACAAAATGAAGAAGCACAAGTTCGTGTATGAGTTATATTGAGAGCTGACTCAATGACAACGTACTCTAATACGTATAATAATATATAACCTAAAGAAAGGTTTTAGAGACAAAATATGCATATTTTATTGGTATCGGTATATACAGAGAATAATAAAAATCCAACACGAAAACAATGACAATCCGAGTAGGATATGTTTATATAATTTCATACACGTGCCGATAGTTACCACACCCTAAAAATTGTACCTCTGAATTGGAAGTACAAAATTCCAGTTTTATACTCCCAATTTTTGAGAGGCAGTGTCGAACCCAGGGTTGGGTTTCTTGGGAGCGAACAGATTAATAGAAACAGAAATGAAGGTAAAATATGAATCCCTGTGCTCGTCACTGCCTCTGAAAATAGGTAGTATAAAATATACTCCCAATATTTGAGAATCAGTGATGGTCACAGGTATTTATATTTTATCTTCGTTTCTGTTTCTATTAATCTGTTCCCTCCCAAGAACTAGGAGGCAAAGAATCACGCATCTAAACCCAACCCTGAGTTCGACACTGTCTCTCAAGAACTGGGAGTACAAAACTGGAATTTGGTACTACCTATTCAGAGGTGCAGTTTTTAGGGGTGTCAGCATTTTGAAAGTGGATGAATAACTGGATGTTGCAGAAATCACATCTGAAGTTACTTTCTTTTTATCTGGTTTCGTTGAAGCGCTATTCTGCGTCACAGATGGAATGAATATAGTTTAGAAAGTCTACAAACACAGACAGTAACATCACAAGATTGCAAACGAACATCTAAATCAGGGTTACTAAACCCAAATCTGAAGCAACTATATTTCTACCTGTTTCCGTTTAAGAGCTACACTTTTAATAATTTTTGGAGACGTTCCTGAAGTAAGCTAGACAACTAAAATCCCATGGCAATTGCCTGTAACTTGGCTAAAAAGAAACAGCCACATTGCAGACTTCAGAAGAAGAAATAAATATATAGAAGCCTCAAACAATATTTGAACACTGGTTTCTTAGTGGACTAGATTGAGACTGAAGAAATCAGTATCACCATATATAAAAGCGGTATAGAAGGTCATAAATACATTGCTGGAATCCGGAAAACATAAACAAAATTACTCCCACGAATTACGCCATTTCTAATGATTTTTTCTATTTGTCAAGTATGAATTGCAATCCTCATTTACTGACAATATTTCCCATTTCTTTAAAATACCAGATTAAAATGGCGACAGCAAACACCTGCTCAGAATGGCTTGTTTTGATATGATAAGAAACCGTTTCCTCGTTCTGCGCACGTGCGCACATCACAAATTGAGACCTTCCAATACGGTAAATAAAATATCTCAGTGTTTTACGTAAATTATTGAAAATAAATGTACTAACATTCATCTGGAACATTACTGGACACATGAAGGTACTTTCCCAAAATTTTTAACAGTGTAGCGTTCGTTAGATACAGAGCACTCACTCAGGAATTCCGTCAGGATTTTCAGTTTAAAGAGAATGTAAAAGTCGAAATTGGGATGGTGTAAGTGGAGTACCGCACTGTTTCTATCGATTTTTGACCGTAAAAAATTTTAAGTTGTGGGAGATGCTGTTTAGGATTTCGGGAGTGATAGTTCCAATAGGGTGGGGAGGGGACTGTTCGAATCATTACATACAATGCAAATATTCTAAATTATAGCCTCTCCAGATTGTAAGCGACCAGGTAAATCGAAGTCGCGGAGGCAATGCGACGCCAGTTTTTCTCTGCTTTCATTTAGGAACTGTTGTGATTTACAGAAGAACGGGAAGACAGACCAAGTAAAATTTAAAGAAGACCAATGATTTTGGGACCGCTAAAATGGTTTTCAGTTTCTTTCTATACTTTTCTGGTGCTGTATCATGCTCACTGTGACGACATACGTATACACAGTATGCTAACTGAAAAATCGAAAAGCACCAATATATAAAATTCAGTTGATAGTTCACCCCAGTACTATAGGTTATAAAGTCTGAACTAAAGTTCCCAAAAATCTTTAAATTAAATAATATTCGATTCGATTCAATTACAACATCCAATTATTAGTGAATGCAAAATCTACATAGTGCAGATCATCTAAGGCTTATGCCCAACATTTCGTACACCATTCTTTCCGTGTTCTTCAAGATGGATAATAACGGTTCATGCAGTTACATGCACCATATCGATAAACATATTGTAAAAATACTTTTCTTGTGTGTTATATTATTTTAGGTTTGTAAAGGCGACACAATTATAGTGGAAGTGGAGAACAGATTTCCTGGCGAAGAAGCGACCATACATTGGCATGGAATTTTACAGCATGGCACACCTTACATGGATGGCGTACCAATGGTTACACAGTGTTCTATACATTCTGCAAACATTTTCCAGTACAAGTTTTCCGCATCTCACCCAGGAACCTACTTTTGGCATTCGCATGATGGTAAGACGTCCGTTACTGATCAATAAAAGAATATCGAAGTAATAGCTCTATAGAACTTTTATATGATGTAAGGCAAGAAATAGAAGTGTCCAATCCCCCCCCCCTTTCACCACCACCACCAAAAAGAAAAAGAGTTCTACGCTGTGCGAGTGGAGCAGAGTAGTGTTTTTAGTTTATAAGGAAATGAAGGTTCGTTCAAATTCAATTGTTTTTGTTCTGGAATGGAAATGATACCATAGAAAAGAATGCACTGTATCTCAACCAAATTGAAAATTGTCCGAGTTTTCAACACCAAACAAATAAATATTCGCTAGTTACCTTTACCGATATTGTTTCACCGCACCACTTTACAGAATTTCACTTAATCGAAACTATATGTTCACTTCACTGCAATTCAGCACGTTCCAGTTAAAGAGGAATCAAAATGTGGAAGAAATGTAATTGTCAAACATTTTGGTATGAAGAAATCGTTATCAGACCAACGCTTTCGCCATAATCAAATACTTTAATTAAATACAATTTTCGCGTACATTATTAATTAACACTGTTTCTTTCAGGTATGTTTTCAGGGAGTGAACCGCTCCTCCGAAAGAATTAGTTCCAACATTTGTATTTCTCACGCACTTACTGAAATATCTATATAATAAATAGCATATTCTACACACTAAACACAAAGATCGAAATTTCGTTCGATTTGAGCGCAAAGAGAGATCACTCTTCGAGTGAATGTTCATCGGAGAAAAGATGAGAAATTTCCGCTCGAAAAAGGTGGGATTTGTGGTAGTCCATTTCAAAGCAAACGTAGACATATCTTTTAGGTGAATTTCCTTTTATTCAAATAAAGTTTTCATCTTTTGAACACGAAAACGACGCAAAAAAAAAAATGTTTAAAAAATAAAAAGATGGAAAAGGGATTTATTCATGAATAGTAAAGTAATGTATTTGTACATGAAAAAAGGCAATAATAATAATAATAATAATAATAATAATAATAATAATAATAATAATAATAATAATAATAATAATAATAATAATAATAATAATAATAA
>JAGDQP010008180.1:49969-64053 GCA_022664845.1 Lepisma saccharinum
AATAATAATAATAATAATAATAATAATAATAATAATAATAATAATAAATCATCTCGGGGAGATTTGAACCCTTCCAGCCAGCTATCCAACGACTTAATCCCTCAGCTAGGTGTGCAAGAGCGATAATATGCCTTTGAGATGGTTTCTTTCGTCTCGTCAGGTACTGGAGAATGACGATCAAAGATTTCTTGTAATGTACATATCTTACTCCTGACGTCTTCTGCTATATTTTTTTTAACAGCAAAATTATCAAGTTTTCTGTAGTCATTCTTAACTAAATGTAACGATAAAGATTTCACAGTATAGCTGAGTCTGTAGATAACCTACCCAGTTACAAATGGTGGAGACCAAAGTTGACTTGTAGTCGTGATACATTGCAAATCACTCTAAAAAGAAACCACTCTAAAAAGATGAGGAATCGACGAATAAACTACTCTAAAATATGGGAAATCGCTCTTTCGAGTTCAAAGAATCAATGAATAATCGCTCTTTTAAGTTTGAAGTAGTAAACTTACATCTAAAACAAGGTAATTCCATCTAGTTAGAACACATTTTCCAGCCGAAGCTAGAGTGTTTTTTTCAAAGTCACTCTTTTCGATGGATAATTCCGCTCTACAAAAGAGTGGTCCCTCTTTTCGTTCTAAAAGAGTGAAAATTCCGCTCTTTTGAATTAGTGTGTAAAACAAATATTCATTATTGTCAGTTGAATTGATTTCATTAAGGGTCCTTTAGGCATCTAAGTCTCAGGCCGTGATAGGAGATGGGAAAGAATTTGTGAAGGTATCGACCAGGGCCTGTGTTGAAGGTGCCATCAAGGTATTTACCTGGTGTGACTGAGGAAAACCCCTGAAAATACGTCAGTCAGGATGGTGGACCACTGCACAGTGCGACCGATTCTAAAAAAGCTGGCCAAAAGTAAAAAACACAAGTAAATTATTTCAAAATGTGTACTCGAGGTTTTTTTTGGGTCGCTGATTATGAATCTGAAGTCAGAGTTACAAAATATAACCCCCTTCATCCTCTATTGACAAAACCTATTCGTGAAACAGCCTATATATCATGTTACAATCAAGATGAGTATCATCTTCATGGTTTTTGGGGGCACTGATTACGAATTTGGAGTTAAAGTTGCAAAATTGAACCACCTTAACAAAATTTTTACATGTTAGCGTTTTCTTAAATGATAATTGTTTTTAATGTAATATGATGATGTTGTTTTTAGTAAATGATTCCTGATAGGATTTTTGGCGGCCATTGTGAATCCAAGATGGCGACTTTTTCAACATATTGTAATATTGACCTACACTACTCGTGATGATACACCTTTATGACAAATTTCGTTTCTCTAGCTGAAACGGTGTGGAAAATCAATTTTGGGTCCGCCATTTTGAAACTATTGAATAACCAACAGTGGCAACTTCGGGCAGAATTTTTTTGCTGTGACCAACATACATTTGACTCTAACTTACAATAAGTCTGAAAAACACGGAACAACACGAAACAACATAACTTTTTCATAATAACATCGTATTTTAACGCTTTCAATTAATAAAAGTAAATAATTATTGTTTCACTATTTGAAAAATATTAATTCGTATTTTTTTATATATTTTACGTAAGTAGAATGTTGTCACTTGAGGCCATTTGGTTCGTAATCAGAATTTAATATGGATCATAAAAGACTACGGGCCATATTATAAAACCCTGAAGGCAATACTCGAGCTAACCTTCATAACATGGTATAGAGGGCCACAACCAATACTCGGGAGTCTATTTTCCCAGGGCTGTACGATACGCAGTGGCTCATTTGTCGTGGTTACATTTCATAAATCTACAAACCATTTTCCCAACACCTATTTAAAATAACAGACAGTTCGTGAAAGGCTACGACACCTTTCTTCAGCCTCCATTTAACATAGCAGAAATTTCATAAAAGGCTCCGAAGCTCTTTTTCAACCACTACAGAAGCTACGGTCCAGCCCCTATTCAACATAGCAGAGATCTGAAGTCAGTTTCTAGCACAGTACGGTCGTCCCCGCTCACACCCAGAGTTTACACAGTATTTAGCCTAACCCAAATAACGTATAGGGCTATACAAGCAGCTGTGTCGCATTTTAATGTGGTTGCTGAAGAGCGTACCCTAGCTAACCCACACATTTCATAAAAGGCTACGAAGTCCTTATTTAACATAGCAGAGATTATATAGGAATTAGACCAGATACACAGCAGATATTACAAAAGAGGACATAGCAGCGGAATAACCTACCCCAAATAAAATGGACACCCTCCAACGAGTCTATTTTCCCAGGTCTATACAAGCCGCCGTGTCGCATCTGTTGTGGTTACATTTCATAAAAGGCTACACACCTTGTTCAGCCCTATTTAACATAGCAGAGATTTGATAAAAGGCTATGCAGGTCTTTTCGCAACCCTTATTTAACATAGCAGAGAGTAAAACACAGCACATCACCAATTTCCGCTCACACCCAGAGATTACAACAGTTACTGTACTTAACACTAGTGCACGATAGCATAAAAGGGTACGAAGCTCTTTTTGCAACTCTTTTCAGAGATTAGACAGATATTACAACTACAACTACGAACACATTTTACACAGGAATATATGCTAGCTAACCTAACAGAGATTCCAACCCCTAGTGGTTACGAGGGCCTTTTTTAACCACTATTTACCATAGCAGAAATTACACAGGCAACGTGCAACAGAGATTCGACACAGGAGTATGTGCTATTTATCCTAGCAGAGAGTACAACAGAAATCAAGTCAGTTTCTACACTCTAGAACCACAACCAATAGTCACTAAATGGGTCCAAATCAAAGGTCAAATATTTAACCGTGAATATCTCGTAAACGACGAAACATATTACAATTTTGTTTTCACATATGGTATGAGGACATCGAATAGTATATGCGAAAAAAATGGTGACCTCGAGGTCAAAGGTCAAATATTTAACCGTGCATAGATCGTAAATGACGAGACATATTGAGATTATGTTTTAACAGTGATATGTATTTTGGTGATCTCATGTCAAATCTGAAGTCAGTTTGCTTACTTCGCCCCCCGTGGTAGTAAAATTATGAAACTTATAATGCAATTTATTTCAGTCACGCAAATGTTAAATATGAAAACTCCATGTTATTAGCTGTTGCTGTTTACGAGATATGATGATTCAAATTTTTCGAATTTTGCTGTTTTGGAGCCAGAGCAAAGAACACCTCAAATTATGTGATTTTGTTCACGGTAATGATGAATTTGAAAAATAATTTCTTTCTACCTATTATTGCTTGCATGGTATGGTGGTTCGAATTTTGTTGAATTTTAACATTTTAGACGCAGAATTGAGAAACTCGCAGATTATATGTTATTTGGGTCGGTAATGCAAAATGTTGAATTTGCTTCTCTCTACCACCTACCCTTTCCATGGTATAACGGTTTCAATTTTGTTAAATTCTGACATTTTATCTACAGAGAAGAGAAACCCGCAGATTATATGTTGTTTTTTGTCGTTAATGCCGAATTTGAAAAAAACGTCTTTCCACCTATTATTGCATTCAAAATATAGCGGCCCGAATTTTCGATTTCTAGACGCAGAATTGAGAAAACTGGCAACTTATATGTTATTCGGGTCGGTGATACAGAATGTGAAATTTGCTTCTCTCTATCTACCCTTTCCAAAATATGGCGGTTCAAATTATGCTTTTTTCACTCCCAGAATTATGAAACTCGCAAATTATATGTTAATCGGTTGGTGATGCTTCCATAATAAGGCAGTTTGTAGGTCGGTGAAGTTTGCTTTCTTCCCTAACATAGCAGAGATTCCATCTTAGTCTACACCCATCTCTACCCAAATGCACAAAAGCTTCAATGCGTCTATTATTCCGTAGCTGTCACCAGGCTGCAGCAAGCGGGGTAATTTTAATAATTACTATGTTCGCAAGACTCGCAGAACTCATGTAGTAATTATATACAAGAAATAATATTTTTCTTTGTTCTTTGACGACAAGTACATGTTTGTTACCGCCTCTCAGGAATATTTTATAAATTATACATAAAATTACAGATCAATGTGGTGTTGGAGGAGGTATTAAATGTGAAATTCCACGCTATTTCCTCAAATTGTACTTTAATGACCAACCCTTATAATTCAGTGTTTATGAATGTAATATATATTTTTCTTTTCAAAAATTGCAGTTTCTATAATTATTCGTTGAATGTAAAGCATGTAGCCCTGCCCCAATGTCAGGCGAATATTGAATCACACTCGGAGAATATTGTTTGAACTGACATTGCACTACCAAGATATGGCGGTTCAAATTTTGTTTTTTTAGTCTCAGAACTATGAATGTCTGAAATTATGTTATGCGGGTTGGTGATGCTGAATGTGAAATTTGCTTCTCTCTACCACAAGATATGGTGTTTTTTTAAATTGAGAAACTCACAATATTCTGGGTTGGTGAAATTTGCTTCACTTTTTCTCAACATAGCAGCAATTACACCTTAGTCTACACTCGCGCGCCAAATTGCACTAAGCTTTGAATTCGTTTATTATTTCGTAGCTGACACTAGGTTGCAGGAAAGCTAGGTAATTGTAATAATTACTATATTTGCAAGACCAGCAGGACTCTTGTAAGCAATTACACACAAGAAATAATATTTTTTGGCGACAATTACACGTTCGGTACAGCCTCTAAGAGCTATTTTATAGATTATACAGAAAATTACAAACCAACATGGTGTTGGCGGCAGTATTAAATGTGAAATTCCACGCTATTTCTTAAGATTATTTTAATAACCAGCCTTTATGATTTAGTGGCTATGGATGTACTATATTTTTCTTTCGACAAATTATTTTTTCCATAATTATTTGTTTGCTGGGAGTATGCCTCAATGAGGATAATATCTGGCGATTACTGAATTACATTCGGAGAACATTGCTTGCACTGACATAGCACTACCAAAATATGGCAGTTCAAATTTTGCTTTTTTCGGTCCCAGAACTATCAAATTCGTAAATTATATGTTATTCGGGTCGGAGATGCAGAACTTCTGTCGCTTCCAAGATATGGTGGTTTGAATTGAGAAACTCGCAGATTGGGTTGGTGATGTTTGTTTCCACCTTAGTCTACACTCGTCTACACTCGTAACTATTCATATACTAACCGTTTCTGCATATAGTGACTAGAAAAATTATTCGAACCCTGTAGTGTGTGTACAAAATATGGGTTACAGCCAACAAAAACAAAATAATGTTACGTTTAGATAGCGTGTGAGACGTTTTCCAGCTGCATTTCAGTGAATAGATAAATAAGATGTACAAATACTGTTTTAAGTAGAATTCACCCTAATACCAGATGTTTGTTGCTTTGAATGGCTAAATAAAACATACGAAACGCGTGCGAGATGTCTTTCGACGCCATGTTTTGAGGATAGTTTGAGTCTATGCTATTAAAGTACCACTTCGGAGGGGCACATTTAGCTATAAAAGAGACATTTTAGCATGTAATTTAATAATATTGTACCGTAGAAAAGAATCAATTGGGGAAATATATAGGCTTAAAAGTGACAAATGTGAACACATCGCCTCGTAAGCAAAAAAGTTGGTGTTTGTCAATGGGGAGGGACATTGTTCATTCGAAATCTGTAGTGTTTGTACACAAATATGGAATTTATTAGAAACATACATTACATGTAGCCAACAAAGAAACAAACAAGTTTTCAATGCCAAAACAAAGTAATTTTACCTTCGGATGGCGTGTGAGTCGTTTTCCAGCTGTATTTCGGTGAATAGGTTAAGACACACAAATACTGTTTTAAGTAGAATTCATCCTAACAGTAGATGTTTGTTGCTTTGAAATGCTAAATAAAACATAGGAAACGTGAGTGAGACGTCTTCCAACCCATGTGCTTTTCTAGTCATCAAAGGACCATTTCGGAGGATCATATTAAGCTATGAAAGAGACATCTTAGCATGTAATTCAGTTGTAATTTAATAATAATGTATCGTAGAAAAGAATCGATTGGAGAATTGATTAAATAATAAAAAAGTAACAAATGTGAATACTGGGTAAAAAAGTAACAAATGCGAATACGTCGTCTCGTTGGTGTTTGTTATTGGGTAGGGACAATATATATCGAGAAAAGTGTCATTATTTAAGTAAATATCAACTCTGATGGAACATAAAATGGCCTAATTAAGAGCTCGTATTAGAGCATAATTTTTGAGGTGTTATGGAAATGCGAAAATAGTTGAATAAAGCTATATTGGAGAGAGTTTTCTCGGGAATGTACTTACAGAAGCGTATATTAAAATGTTTGTATTTCACGCTTTGCGACCACATGGAGTCAATATCTGTAGCCTGTATTTCAAGGAGGAAATAACAAATTTACATACTCCCAACATGGAGGTCGAAAACTAACATTTTAAAATACCTTCTAGCCTCTAAATTGTAATTTTATATACAAGTCTCGGTAGAAAGGCAAGTAGTGTTTCAAGTACTTTGAATAAAACGAAAGCTAGAAAGTACTAATTCTACCAGGAAAAGGCAAACTGTCAAAATCTGCTTCTATAAGAACACTTGAGTTCCCTCTGCAATTTATTGGCTTCGTCAACCAATTATTACCTAGTGCGACGATATCTGTGGTCTTATGAGAGGGGGCAAGCTATTTTATGGACTCCAACATGTCATGGGTAACTCAAATATATATTTTAACTTTACTCCTCGAACAGTTCGTATTCTATCCATACTAGTGGCCAAGTTGATTTGGAATCCAAGCTTTTTCGGAATGTGCACTGGAATCGAACCTACGAGCTGCCGAATGCTACGACAACGCTCTACACTGAGCTACGGTGGCTCGGTTTGTTATGTTATTTTGACGGAGGAATTATGGTAGTCCACTTCATTGATAAAGGTAAACATATTTTGGGATAAATTTCAATTTATTAAAATAAGGCTTTCATCTTTTGAACAGGAAAACGTCGCAATAAAATGTTGAAAATATATAAAGATGCAAAAGGGAGCATTCATTCATAAGTAGTAAAGTAATGTCTTTGTGCATGAAAAAGGTCAGAAATCTCATTTCGGGGGAGATCTGAACCCCGTACCTTTCAGCCAGATACCTAACGACTTATGTAACATTATTTTTTCATATTTTAGTACATTGGAGTGAATATTTGTAATTTTCGTGAGTCCGCCACGAGATACGTCAATAAAGAAATTGAAAATTTTCAAATCACCAGGAATAGACAACATTCCAGCCGAATTAATTAAAGCAGGAGGAACGGCACTAATCAAGGAACTACATAAGTTGATAAGTGCTATATAGAGAAAAGAAGAGGTCCCAAAGGAATGGTAAACCTCAATAATAGTTCCTATTTACAAAAAAAGCTATAAATTGGACTGTAATAAATACCGCTGAATCTCGTTACTTCCAACCTGGTACAACGTATTAAGTAATATTCTGTCAACACGCCTAAGTGTATACGTAGATGAAATAATTGGAGATCACCAATGTAGATTTAGAAGAAATAGATCCACGTTGGACCAGACTTTCGCCTTGAGACAAATTTTGGAGAAGAAATGGGAATTCAATTGGACGGTTCATCAGCTATTGATTGATTTTAAGAAAGCTATTAATTTGTGTCTCAGCTACCCCATAAGCAGAGTACGGTTAGGTAATAAATAATACGACAGATAGTTAAAAGATTCGCACCGGATAGAATCAAGGGGATGCTTTGTCTCCACTGCTGTTTAACTTTGCGTTAGAATATGCGATTTTAAAAATTAAAAGGAACAAAAAGGGATTATCATTGAATGGTTTGAATCAACTGTTCGTATACGCAGATGTTTTAGATTTAATAGGGGATGATAGTTTTTTTATTTAGGGACCCGCGTTCCACCCGTGCCTCTTTGCACCCTTGGACAAGTTGTGTACTTTCTGGGACGTGCATCACGTGCAGATATTCGCTCTCCTTGCCTTAGGGCAGGCATGTCCCTAGAGATTCTTGGAATGCCGGACTTCGGGCATTCCAAATAGCTCATGTGTTCCATTAGTCTGAGACTTCTTGGGTTGCGGGACGGGCTTTTGCCAGGCGTACAGAATGTTCTCCTGACCTTAGTATCATATATGGACCTTTTGCATGGGGGAACCCTTTCCACGTATATCCTATTTATTTAGAAAAAGTAACAAAGAAACATAAAGTACATAACATTTAAGGAGTCAAACAAGGGGACAAGGACAAGACAAAGACAAAACACTACAACACATAACTTGAGCTGCTTCTTCGTATGGCTTCTTCTTCTTCTCCCTGTAACAAGATTAAAAAAGCAAACATAGGATTAGGTGCGCGTGGATGAGTTGGTAAATCCACAAAGCTTTTTGGCCATCCCATTTCTGGTACTAACTGCATCTTCTTCTTGTCACAGGTTACTCCTTCTGCAGTCTCGTTTCCATTTTTCCACACTTTACACAAAATTTCATTTAACTCACACACTCTCTTCTCACTCATTCTACTTGTTGAATCTAGCCGCTTTGATTCCGGGTTCCAGAAGATCAGCGTTTTTGCACAATTATTAATTATTATATTTCCTTACTCGCTATATTATCCATCAGCACCTCTTCCATTCACACCGCCTCAAGGCGCTAGTTCTGCCGGGTTCCAGCAGACACAATTATTCTAATTATGATCACATTTTTAGTTTATTTCACTTCACATTTAAGTTCTGTTTCTTAATAGACGCGGTTGTCACGTCGCGGCTCCGCGGACACAATCACCCACCAGCTTACTTTCGAACTAAAGATTTCCCCTTATCTTGTCTCCTACGCGGTGGTTCACGCTGATAATACATCTTCTTTTATAGTAGTTGGAAATTCTGTTAGTCCCCTGAGGGCCGCCACCAGTTCCGGAGTTTTCAAAATGTCTGTGACGGGGGTCTCCCCCAGGAGTTCTCTCTCATCTCTAGCAAGATGCTCAGTTTCTTGGCATCGCATAACGATATGCTCGGGCGTAGCCACCACCCCACAAGTATGACATATTGTCCCCGACGATGTTCATCTGGTGCAGCTTCTGTCGAAAGGGACCGTGGCCAGTTCGATATTGCATTAAACCTCCCGTAACATCCAGCTGCATATCCAATCGTTTCTCAATGCTCGAAAAAAGAGAGTATAATCTTCTTCCTTTATCGGTTGCGTTCCATTGGTTTTTCCATACCTCGACCACGATTGAGTTGATTTCAGAAACGTTTTCTGCAGTTCTATGTAGAAGTTTAATTAATTTATCTTGGTCTTTCTTTTTTAGCCAATACATAGCGCCTCATTTCTTAATTTGGAGATGGAGGGGGGGGGGACAGCCAGTGTGACCTGGAGAGCCTCAGTTGAAGTAGTTCTTTAGAAATTTTAAAACCATTTACTGCAATATTAACTAACTTATGTATTATTTTGACTGCTTTGTTCTTGACAATTGTCATATGTTGTCTGAAATTTAACTTTTCATCCAATGTTAGGCCTAAATATGTGATATATCTTTCTCTTTTTATTGACTTCCCATTAACTTTAATTATTGGTCATCTGTTGTAATTTAAACTGCCTTTAAATAGCATATATTTTGACTTGTCAGATGATATTGTTAGCTTGTTTCCTCTACACCACAATGTCATTTTCCCTGTAATTTCGTTGGCTTTAGTTCCCAGGTCAAGATTACTACTTCCCTTTGTTACGACTGCCAGGTCATCGGCATAACCCACCACCCTCTCAACTTCCTGCATCCCGCTCAGCATCTCTAGGCAAGGCTGAAAGGTCAGGTCCCAGAAGACAGTCCCCAACATCGATCCCTGAGGGCAGCCCCTAGTATGAGTCTTAGCTACGACGCCGTCCGCCGTTTCCACCTCTATCACCCTATCCTTAAAGTAATTTTCAATGACTTTCCATAATTTCTTATGAATATTTGGCTTTTTTAGTTCCACTAGTAATGAGGGCCACTACAAATTGTCGAAGGCCCCCATAATATCAAAGAAGATTACAATAACATATTGACAATTTTATTCTTTCAGTGAATATATATATATATCATATATATACTCTTGTATAATTCATTGATAGCATCCTATCTCGATCTACCCGGACGAAAACCATATTGTAGTTTACAGTTGGCCAGATCGTTCCTTTTTTGATTGATTTTTGTAGCTATAACGTTTTCAAATATCTTGCTGATCGTGTTTAGCACGCATATCGGTCTATATGATTTTGGGTTAAATTTATCCTTATCATCTCCTTTAAGGAAGATTATAAGGTTGGCCTTTTTCCATGATTCCGGAATTTTTTCTTGTTGGATGCATTCATCGAATCATTTAGTTAAATAAGGTGTTCATAATTGTTGATTATTTTTGAAGATCTCATTTTTTATTTGATCTGGTCCCGGAGCTTTTCTTGTTTTTAGTTTCCTTAATATATCCGCTACTTGATCGTTTGAAACAATTATTTCATGGTGATTTTCATTATCATAGTCTGGATGTTTTTTTGCTTCATTTCTTGCTTTGTTGTTATCCTCGTTGTCGTCCTCAATATGGTCATCAAGAAATAGTTTTTGATAGAGCAATTCTATTGTATTTTTCCAATTAGTAGTAAAGTTTTCTTGGTCATCTTTAAGTGTGTTTAGAGATCCTTTGGTTTTGACTTTTTTCATTATAATTTTGTACGGCACACCCCATATATCTAAGCTTAGATTCCCTTCTACAAATTTCTTCCAGGTTTTCTTCTTTGTCTCTCTCAGCTCCTTCTCGAATTGTTGTTTTATGCTTTGTATTTCTGTAGCCTTATAGCTCTCAAAATGTGATCCCCTGTCGCTCTGTAGCTCTTGCTGCTCGCCTTCATTCTTCGTTTTAATTTATTAAGGCTATCCGTCCAAAAAGGTGTTCTTTTTATTGTTCTGTTTAACTTCTTATTGCTGTCCATATTGCATCTTCTAGGTTAGTTGTCAGTTCCATCAGATTACAATTACACCGTGTGTATGTCCAATTTGCGGAAGTTTCAATTTTTCTACAAATGTCTGATAATTTATTTTACTAATGTTATACTTGGTGTTATTTCCTTCATTTTCATCTTCTTCATCAGTTGCATTTCTGTTGAATTCTATATTAAAGCGGACGATGTTGTGGGCACTAGTAGTTGCAAAGTCATGAACAATCCTGTTAAATATAGAATTTGAAATATCTCCCTTAGACTGTGTAACGTCTATGTTTGATTTCGCTCAGGTTCTACCTCTAAAGGACGTATAGTGTATTTTTAAGTGTTAAGATGCAAGTAAGATATGATTTATATAGTTTACAAAGTGAAAAAGTATAGATTGTATAAATAGTACAAACATTATGATTCATGGACACCCAACCTCTATAAAGGAAATGGGGAAACTAAAAAAATGTGGAGACGGCGTATACGGTACCGTACATGTTGTGGAGCCCACAGGTCAAAGCGAGATAATTTCAACAGAGAAAAATTATGCATGTAATAAATTATGTAAATGGAATGATGTAATATGTGTTTTAAATTTATGTAATTGTGTAATATCCAATGTTCACTTAAGAACTATGCCGCAATTTGAACATACAGCACTACACTACACTTAGTCCGAAACGACGAAACGAGCACCACGTTCTAGATGTTTCCACCACCACGCCAAATCGTCATATCACTCCTTACAAGTTTGTCATTCAGAAATCTTCCTTTTATCCATTTGATTATCCCCTGAAACTATTGAGTTAGTATTGTAGGTAGGAAATACTGCGTGTCTTATAAGTATATATGAAATTATGATATGCATAGGGAAGCTTTAACAAAATTGTTTCCTTTATATTATGTAATTGTCTTTTTTGTCTTCAAAGTAACCACATATCATTGCATTCTAAATATTTAAATTAACTAATTTTGGAGTTTCCTGATCTTTCAATTTGCTTTCATGAGCTGAACTGAAAACTTCTGTTCTAAATGTGTCACATCTCAAGCATGATATATAATTTATATATCTCTTGACTATCACAGACAGAAATGAGAAAGATAAGGACCAGGAACATTGCCTGGTAAAACAGGAAAATCCTGGGAAACCTCAATCAGGATGACTAGCGGTAAAGCTTGAATGAATGCCTCTCCTCTGCAGATACTGTTTTATGAATAGTTTTGATATATAACTGAAACAGGAAATAGTGTTTTAGTAAAGAAACTGGTTCAACGGCGGAAAACGCTAACTTACTGGGCATAAGAAAATTGTATTTCGATGCAGGAGAAGGATTTGATTTCCGAACCATTGATGGATATCTGTCCGCATGATTTTGTATACGTGTAACCTATATCTGGTATTCCTTACGTAATTGCGTAGTAAGGTCAATTAGATTCGGTGTAAAGAATGAGAATTACTAAAAGAGAAAACTCAGAGCGAAGATTCTATTCGAAGATTTACTCTAATCTGGTATATTGTGGTGTAAGTCGTGGCTACAAATTCAAGACGAGACCAATACTATTATTGCACATACAAAAGGTCTCTCATCGTAATACATTCCATATGTTCGAATCACCAAATATTCGTCTAAATACAATTACCCTTTAGTCCAAATAATTAAAACAAGGTTGGAAGCATCATAACATTAACTAAAGCAACCTACTTCTTAAGAAAAACAATGGTAAATCGAATAATCCATTGTTTATGTCCAAAAAGGAAGGGAAGAATATTGCATCCATAATTTCATTTAGTTCCATGAAATATTCTGAAACGCGGTTATTCTGTTCCATAGCATTCGGAACGAAAGATTATGCGAGAAAGCGAAAAGTCTTGCGAGACTAACGTTAAGTCCCATTCGGAGTCTCTTCTTAAAATAATAATTTGTCCCTTAAGGTAGATAAGGTAAGATAAAATTAATTGTATGGGCAATACCAGCACTATGGTTTAAATCTCATAACGCCAATATATCTGAAAACACGTCTCACATTCTCGTCTTGTTTGTGAGACAAAACCAGATTTGTCGCATCTCGTGCCCATCCCTATTGCTGACAAGAGATCCGTAATGTTATTGACTGAACAATGGATGTGTTTGAATGTTTCTTAAAATGTAATACAACATTATGATGTTAAGTATCCGAAATAAATATTTCAGGTTTCCAAATGGTTGATGGTATTACTGGACCCCTGATTGTACGAGATACATCAATTCTAGACCCTATCCGGCTTCTGTATGATTACGATCTTCCTGATCACGTGATTATCATTCAAGATTGGATCCATGAACTCTCAGCAGATAAATTTCC
The DNA here is from genome assembly GCA_022664845.1 of Lepisma saccharinum. Lineage (NCBI taxonomy): Eukaryota > Metazoa > Arthropoda > Insecta > Zygentoma > Lepismatidae > Lepisma > Lepisma saccharinum. Next base: position 63,277 of record JAGDQP010008180.1, read on the forward strand.
TGGAACTAAGAAAAGAAGTCCAGGTCAGGCACCAATTACTTACCTCATCAATGGACGTGGTAGACTACAGGTACATTACGCAGCTATATTGTTTTAAAAAGTAGCGAAAAGGTTATTACACGATTCGTTTTAACTCAAATAATTTTATAATAGAGAATAATTTTAGAACTATTTACTACTAGTTTAGTACTTTTTATTAAACGGAATTATTTTTCATATTTTTTTAATTTTTTTTTTATTTTTTTAGAAATTACAACAATCAACGTTCAAGTTTGGATTCGAAAATTGTTCATCTTCTTAGTGTAATTTCATTACATTTTGAGAAATGGTAGACGATACTATTCTTACTACTTATTCTCGTTATATTTATGTTTAAGGATTGTAATGATCTTAGGTCCCCCCTTACACATACAGTCTCAAAATCATGGCCTTGAGGCCAGAACTACACAGTTTGGCCTTTGTAGTGTGCTCTCCCCACACACGTACAATTTGGCGCGAAGGAAGGAGGAACATCTGGGCAAAAGCATGGCTGGAATAGACTTACACATTTCACTTGAACACTGTTGCATTCATACTGAGGTTTCAGCTGGAGGGTTGAAGGACGCTGTCTCGGACAGCGGGAAACCTTATACAAGTGCTGTTCAGCCTCAAGGCCGAGCGACCTCAAGACCGGGCCTAAATAGATTCCACTGAGGCCACCATACAGGTACAGTCCCGGTCTCAAGTCCTGACTTCGAGGCCAGAACTGCACAGTTTGATCTTTGCCGTCCCCCCCCC
>JAGDQP010008181.1:2076-19108 GCA_022664845.1 Lepisma saccharinum
TATATATATATATATATATATATATATATATATATATATAGGAAGGACCTTTTAAACAAATTGAAAAATGTTTTTTTTTTCATGAAGGGACATATGTGGCGTCACTCACATTTTGCTTAATGTTTGTCCCATTTTGGTATTCAGATCACCTATGTTACCCCTGGATTGGATTATATTAACTCATTTTTCGGCAATTTATATCTTATTAAACATGTGGCGCTAAAACCTTAAAGATTTAGATAAAAGACATATTGGCTTATATGCAACAATATAGCTTGTGTGCGTATGTAAAGAATATTTGAATTAATTTTGACTGTATCATCGCAGATGTAATATGACGTCGCATGATGTTTAACGAACGCCCAAAGCAAATGTACATAAGCAGCCTCCGAGCTGCTCTGAGTCAGAATTCTTCGGGTTTCTGTCCAAACCACACCAAGTCTCTCTTGGTGTTTCTTCTTCGGACAGCAGCCCGCAATAAACCTATCATTACCTTATATCTCTTATGTTTTATTGATCTTTGCTTATAAGCACGCTTTATTGATACCTACGTTATAACCTTGTTCCTCAACCTATTTCCTGCGTCGGATCGTCTTCATCTTAGGCAGGTAGACGCATCCCTGGCTCCTGCTCCTCTTCACCTTAGGCAGGCGGGAGTCCTCCAACATATTCTTGGCCCCGGATTGTCTTCACCTCAGGCACGTAGGGGTCCTCAACCTATTTTCTGCGTCGGCTCGTCTTCACCTTAGGCAGGTAGGAGCTATCCTACCTTTCCTTCCCATTATTTTCTTTTACTAATCAATTCTTATACTTTGAGCACCGCATTGGATAATTCTACGCCCGTAGCTGAGGGTACTCTCTTATGGCCTTGGTGTATAGATAGATAAGCCCTTTCGGGGACGTTACACAGTCGGGAATAAATAACTCGCATATAGATACGTTTTTTTTTCTAAACTGCTATTTTTGACTGCTATTGTTAACAGATATTTGAATATGGCAACTATTGCTATAACTGCTACGGACCAACAGCTGTTTTCTCCATTCCTAGCGCAAAATTTATGTCACTTGGGAGAAGGAAAAAATCTGATTTTTTTTATTTATTTGTAACTTTAAAATTATTTGTGCATAAATTTCTTGTAAATAACATTGATTTGAATGATTTTATTGTGATTTTCTTCATTTTTCTGGGACATTTCTCCATACTTACGGCTCACCACTTACAACTGTCCAGACGTTTGTTTTTTCCTCAGTTGGAAGAAGACAATAAATCCAGAACATTTTTTTTTTAATTTTACAAGAAAAATACAATATATGGAATCTGTCTGAGCCATACACAAGGATCAGAAGACTGTACAGAAACAGTTTTGTTAATTTCCCATAATAATGATTTTTGGATGTATTTCCTTCTTCCAACTACCGATTCAATTGAGATGTATTATACTTCCCGTGAGTTGTTTAGGGCCTGTTACTTTGAGTTTAAAACAAATTTGGCATCGATGAATCGAGTGCTTTATAATTTATCTGCATTTGTCAATCCCGAACTTCTGATGCAACAATGGTATTAATAATTGTTTCAGAATAGAGAAGTTGCTTCTATGTACTTGCCACGACAGTTTTGTTAAAAAGCTGTTAGGGCGGTAGAACTATTTCATTGTTGTTGGCTTTTTTCTAGCCCTCTTTGTAAGGTAGAAGTTGCTGTTCGTCATACAAACTTCTCAAGAAACTCGTGTTAGTTAGTCGTTTCTCTACACATATTACTTTCCGAAGGTCAAAAAATCTATGACTAGCAGCCATTTAACAGAACATCCAGAAATGTGGGGGATATTTGAAAGCAAAAAGATTAAATTTAATAATCACAATTGACATATGCATAATTGCATGTAAGGAGAAATGAGTAAAATTTTAGTATATCTTACTACGAAGTCATAATGCAAATTGTCGCACTAGCAATCAAGACCTGACATGCTCCTAGCGGCTGGGCACACAATAATATTTTCCGAAACCATGTTCCTAAATATGTGTGAAATATCTTAATTTGTCCAAGATGTAAGAAATTATATACTATAATGACTTCAATACTTCGTTATTACATTGCATGTGTCTAAAACTAAAAATTCACAACTTACGCATTAGCTGGACCTTCATTTATGTGGTTTGCATAGGTAGGTACTGGGATTGTTGTTAGTTCCGTAAATTCATCTGAAGAATTGGCTGAGTCCTGCAAATGAACAAAAATATAGTGTTACATTTTCGTACATGAAATATTAGAGGAAGGATTGGTGAACAAAATACAATGAACAAATTTTCTTAGATTACTGTTAAGAATAAACAGAGAGTAAAATGTAAATTCTGGGTACTTATCACATTTGAAAATCCTGAAATCATTAATTTGATCATGTTTTGACATTTCGATCCCCATCACAATATTTAATATCTGGTTATTACTTAAGTATTCTTTGTGATGTTGCTTCACTTAACATTGCTCATAATAATTTTAATGCTCTATCACACATTTACCCTGATTAACGCGATTTTATGTGTTTTATTAATTCCCCCTCCCCCTGCCCCCGTTGGTAGAGCTGAGATGTCCGCCCAATTTTCTGAATGTGCACTAACATCTAAATAAAATTACGTCACTTGCAATATTTGTTCAGGAAACTGGACACGACAAGTAGTACTCTTCTTTTTAGGATTTAAACCCTCCCTCCCTTTCTCCTTCCATAAACGAATCAATACTGTTATCTACGCTTCTATTAAAGCAATTCCACCAACAAGCAGACCAAATATTAGGAACGCTGACATTTGCATGCAAAAGAAGCGAAATTGCTAATAAAAAAAATCATTTTTACATGTTTTTGACACTTCGACCCCCAACCGAATAGTTAAAACATAGGTTATTCACTTATTACTTAGAAAATTTTTATCATTTTTTTTTCACTTAAAACTGGACTTAATAAAACCAATTTTAATGCTCTAGCACACATTTATCCTGTGTGCTATTTTATTAATGCGAAATTTTGTTTTAGTAATTTTCCCCTTCCTCTGCTCCCCAGTCGCGGAACTGAGATGTCAACCATCAATTTTCTGAATCTACACTACCATCTGTTTGAAATGACACCACTCTCACTCTTCATGACACTGCACACGGGACCAATTAAGCAAACCCACTACCTTACCAAGGTACGAGAAGTTACTGCGGACATACTTTTTCAATAAGCCTGCACTGATCTAGAATATGATCTCATATTTGTGTGACTTGTTTGTCACGAACTTGGTAGTTCTTCACCTTGTTTTGCTTCGAATGATTTGCCCATCGATAATTTTATTTTCACCTAGGTTGTAACAAGTAACATAGTTTCCAATAAAATTTTCCAATGTCTGAGACGAGACCGAAATTGTCAGCTAGAGGGTGTGGGTTGGGTTGTCAGCAACTCTGGAAATATGTTCCTTGGTATTATATCGTTCTTAATTCCCAATATATGACTAAAGATCATCAAGAGAAATGTTCTTAAAACACAGAGCACCTCCAACGCCACGGGTATCACGGCACAATAGATGTCTAGAATAGTATTTTTCACCACTTTATTTGGTGTGTTTCTTCATAAGACGAAGTAAGTATTTACGAAGAATCCGACGACCAAGAAGATGCTGAGGTCTGATTCGTAGAGTGACCTCCGTGCATCTTCACGACGTTTACAGCAGTCCTCCTGTCAGAAGACCATTCTAAATTATGTGAAAAGCAAAAATGCCCAAGGTGCAAAACGACCAAAGTGTAAACAAAACAAAAATGTCCAAAGGGAAAACATCCAAACGCCAAAGTGACCAAAGCGTAAAATGTCCAAAGCAACATGTAACGGTAAGATTTGGGAACCGTAGGAAAAGTGTATCACGAAAAAGACATCGCGAGCAAAACTGGAGATTTTGACAGGATATCAAAATTTTTGAATATAGCAAACTTGCTTTAATATCACGTCCAAAACACAGTACAAAATAGCTGTTTTAAATCAACACAATGCGGTGTCCCAGCGTGACTACCGCTTTTTGTGTTAACACAACACACGGTGCTGATTTCGGTACTGGGAGAAAAAAGATACTACGGCTGCAACAAGATTTGAACATGGGATACTCAGAAATCGAGCGTCTTAGTGACTTGGCTAAATCGTCAGACATACAAAGCACTAGATTCAAACAGCAGAGAAGATAAAAAACTGTTGCTGAACCCCAAACACAAACAAAGTTACTCTCACGACTTATGCCACGATTTAATCATTTTTCCATTGGTGAATTAGGGATCAAAATTCCAATTCATTGAGAATATGTTCCATTTTTATGAAAGCAAGCGCAGCATTAGACATGTTGTTACGATAAAAAAGCAGTAATGCTGTTCAAGTGCTTGTCTGTTGCCATCTTGCTTGCTTTCATAGAAATGGAATATTCTCAATGAATTGGGAATCTGGTTCCCAATTGACAAATAGTAAGTGATTAAACCATGAGATTAGTCGTGCAAGTAACTTAGTTTGTTTCGGGAGTTCAGCAACATATATTTGATCCCCTACATTGTTTAAATCTATAGTGTAGTCGTTTAATTCAATTGTTGTTCACTATATACCATTTGCATCTAGCGCCTTTTTTCTCTGACGATTTAGCCAAGTCACAGAAGCTCGCTTGGCGAGCTGGCGTGCGGACGTGTTTCAGTCGAGTTCCTGTAGTTGGAGTCAAACAGCGTGCTTATTTAGTGTCATTCGAATTACATACTTTAGTTTATCAAGTAATTAAGTATTTATTATGGCAAAATATTCAAACACAATTCGAAGAATTAATACCATACAATTGGATTTACATCATTTACGGGGACGATTACATTTACCTACGCTACACGACGCCATTGCCAGAGACCTAGGTCTACTGCCGCGTGAAGTTTTGTCGGTTGAAGCGGATTTTTATTTAAAAAAGACATTCATAAAGATACAGAATCATTCAATACTTCAAAGAGCGTTAACAAAGTGTGTTGGCAAATTAACATATAAATCGGAAAATGAAATCACAAATATATCGGTGAGTGAAGTGCTTCCTGATAACATATCTATTGCTATATGGGTCGTGCCACTTGAGGTTGAAGACTCACAAATACGACAATATTTAAGTGACTTTGGATCTGTTGTAAATATAAAGCGTATCTCGTTTCCCAAAAACAGTATTTACGCATTCAACGTCTATTCTGGGAAGTGTTTAGTGACTTTTTCTAAATTATATCGAAAATTACCCACGTACTTTTCCATACAAGACTTCAAAATCCAACTTCGTGTGCAAGGCGAATTAGTACGTGAAAGTGCAAAATATATTCACGCTGATCATACGCCAAGGACAATAGATCAAAATACTTTCAAACAGCCTATAATTCCATTATTCAAGGAAACAGAATTTCCGATATTGAGTATTGCAGAACAAAAACAGAATTCTGACAAACCAACAACTACTGGTAACCCTGAACAAGAGAAAGCTGTGGAAGGTGCTTCCAGTTACGTGTTAGCAGCAGGTGATAGTTCGAAGGTCAGTGACGCTCGGGAGTGTAGACAGGGGTCAGGTCTTGAATCAGCTGTTCCCTTAACTTCTTTAGACAAAGAAAAAAACAGCGTAAACGACAATAGTGTGCTGTTGTTTTTCTCGTGTACTGATACCATTAGTATTGGTGAAGTTAGTGAGTGCAGTGTGAAGGAAACTTGTGCAGTGTCACACGCGCCGGGAATAAATTCTGAAATGGTACCCTCGATTCCTGTTAAAGTTGACGAAAAGGAAACAACAAGTGGTTTTGAAAGTGTGCAAAATCCTTTTTCCTGTTCGGAAGTTGACAGCAGTGAAGTGCAATCACCAGTAGTGCTTCAGTCGGTTTTCTCCAAATCAAAAGTTAAAAAAATCAACAAACAAAAGAAAATCGAGTAGCTAAAAGAGCGAAAACTTCCAGTTCCAGTAACACAAGGAGATCTCGCTCCCAGGTGGCGGGGGAAGGAAATGATCAGGTACAACCTGTAGGTCATAGTGATTAACAGGCCACCCACGTGCGTAATCATTAGTTGTAAAAACAGAAATATTGTGTGCGAGTGGACATATACGAACTTACAAAATGTAGTTTCAGTGTGTTTTTGGTGCTATGTCATTTTTAATATGACAACGCTCCAAATAGCGACGTTTAATGTCGCCCATGCCGAATCGGAAACGAAAATATCATTGTTGAGACAGTTTGTGAACCAATCATATTTACATGTAATTACAGTGCAGGAAACAGTAGTCCCGATGTGGGAAATATCTAATTATGACGCTATACATAATTATCATTTACAGACAAAAACCGGAATTTCAGTGTTTGTCAGAGGCGATATACAGTATACTACTCTTTTCATGCATGAATTGGGCAGATTAATATCGATAATGTTGCAACAGAGAATAATAGTAATAGGTGTGTATTTACCTAGTGGGGCGAGTAATAAGTGTCATCGAGAAGATTTCATAGAAAATGTGTTGGCAATGGAATTGCAAAAACATCACAAATATCCAATCATTATCATGGGTGATCGGAACACTACTAGACAGAACAAAGGCAGTTCTACAGGTGTGAAGATCAGTTTGGCATTATAGAAAATATATCAGGAATTTCAACTAATCGATAGTTGGGAAGCGTTGTTCCCAGAGACATAGAGGCGACTTATTTTTACTCAACGGGATGGTCGCGGCTGGACGTCATCTATTATTCTAATCATTTTCAAAATAAAATCAAAACAATAGCAATAAAGAGGATGCCTCTCAGACCATGTGTAGTACGGTTTACAGTGCAAAAAGACATAAAAACTCATTTCTCTCCCAGTTTTACGTGGCAATTAAATAATCAAGTCTGTGAACTCAACGAATATAAACAACTCATAGTGAACTTATGGGTGCAATATAATAAAAAATATACCAAACAGAGTAATATGCAACTATTGTGGTGTCAGTTTGAGAAAGCCGTAAAATTTGAAACAATTTCTTTTTTAAAAAATAGAGCTAAGTATGATAAATAACAATTACAAAGTGCCTATGTAAATTTGCAATATTACAATCAATTAGCTCAAAATGACATCAAATGGTATTATAAGGTGAAACAATTACAAACTAAAATAAGATTATGTCACATGAAACACATACAGGGTGTCCAAGTTCGTTCTAAATTAAACCAATTAGGTATTCATGAACCGGCAGTTTATCCTGCCATAATTAGTGAACGAAAACGGACAAAAACCAAAAGTATTAATGATTTCATTGATGCTAATGGTAAACGTAAAGGGGGGAACATTTATAATGTCATACGACAGCATTATCTCAACTTCAATAAACAACAAACGATACAGAGCAGAGCATCATTCTTTTCCCAAGCAGAGTTAAAACAGCTTAATATAGACCAACAAAATGCATTAAGTGCACAGATTACAGATAATGAAATTCTTCTTGCCATTAACAATATGAATAGCAATGCTTCGACAGGGCCTGATGGTATAGGACTCAAATTTTACAAAACTTTTAGTCAACAATTAGTACCTCTTTGGTCAATTTGTATAATTTGTATTTAGGAAATAGAAAAATGGTTATGGTAATTGCTCAATCGTACGGTATCCTGATACCTAAAGTAGGCCAGCACAAAGGTAATACTTCCACCAGGTATAGAATGATTTCTTTGTTGAATACGGACTATAAAATATTATTAAGAATATTTACAGATCGGCTTAAACCTTTAATGTCTGTGTTAATAGAGGACAGTCAGGGAGGTATTACTAACACCAAACCTTTGCAAGTAATGCTTGCCGCTCTTCACGAACTCACCCAGGCTTACCAACACTCAATATTACCAGATTTTGCTGTTGTATCAACTGACTTTGCCGATGCTTTCTCATCGCTGAATTTAACTTATTTAATGGAAACCTTACGTCAATTTAATTTTCCTGCGCAATTTATACAAATGATGACAAATATATACGAGGTCCATTCAGTTTCTCTGAAAATGAATCAAAGAGTCTTACCGGTTTTTCGTATGGAACGTGGACTAAATCAAGGAAGTACCATTGTCATGTACACGTTAGCAATGACTCCCTTAACTCAATATCTTACTAATAAATTTAGCGAATATATTTTCAGAACACCATAATAAAAGCAATGGTTTACAATGACGATGCGATATGGATATCTCGGTCGTTAGCAGAATTACAGGTAATTATGGACGGCTTGACACGATGTAGTGCCGTGTCAAATATCAATCTCAACAAAACAAAAACAAAAATATTACCCTTTCAGAATACAGGTAGGGTAGAGTGGAACAAGCATTTGGCAACGGTATCACAACTTAAATTTCTAGGAATATAGAGGACTAATAATATTCCGAACACTATTAGCCTCAATGCTGATAATTTACTTAGACTATTACTGCGTCATTGCAAATATATAAGCAATGTTTTTCCACCCTCTTAGCTCGAGTGCAATTTATAAATGCATATATTCTTAGCAAAGCGACCCACTACTTGCAATTACTATGCGGCAATTTCTATGCAAATTGGTAGTTTTATCTGGCATTCAAAAGCACTGAGAGTACTCAGAAAAACTTGCTATTTGTCACTTGACAAGGGAGGTTTAGAATTAAAGAATTTGATGTCACAAGGGAACGCCTTGCTAATTCATCGCACTATGCAAATTTTCTTACAATATCCAGATACCTTTTCTGCCAAAATGTTACAAGAAGTTTTCCGACGAATTGATGATCAATTACCGCTTTATATCAGGAAATGGCAGGGAATCTTGCCATATTTAATTGAAACGTATATTCATATTGTATATTTATTTCGGGCCGATTTGCCACTGGATACATGGACTGTAAAACAATTTTATAAATATTTACAAAATAATGGACCTGGTTTTATACCAGCCATCGAAAGATATATTCATAACATATGTTGGGATGAAATATGGCCATATTTAAAAGAATTATAAGATAATTACGAAATGTTTGAAAGTCAATATCAGGTTTTACATCAAATTTATCCTGTACATAATAGATTGTATCAGCTAGGTATTATTGAAACTCCCAACTGTAAAATCTGTAAAAAAAAAACGATACTATATTACATAGAATTAGAAATTGTGGAAAAATCAACCCTATCTGGATTCACTGTAAAAAATATATTTGGCGCATTACGAGAGCAGCGTGAGCGAATAATACGGATGCTGATCTTATGTACTTTCCAGCATTCCGTGTGTATCCGAAAGCAAAAAGAAAAAAAAAGAAAGAGAAGAAAAAAAAGTTTTTCTTTGTTTAACTGCAACTACAATCGAACTAATTTTAAGGTCACCAGAAACCAATAATGTTCAATATTATGTTGACTATATTAATTATCATTACAATAATATGTCAGTTACGTATCAAAAACTATGTAAAGGTAATTATAATAAGACCTTTTATGTTTAGGTTAGGTGATTTAACAGATTTTTGCAGTATAACAAGGTGATAGTTGGAAATCATACCAACATTTTTTTAAATAAAAAAAAGTGTAAAAAGAAAAATTTAGGCACACAGGAGAGTTACATGGTTATTGTTGTAAAATTTTGGGTTCAATAAATAGATACTTAAAAAAAAGTCGGTAAGACGCTCAGCTTCTAACTAAGCAATCAATGTTCAAATCCAGCTGCAGCCGTAACTCTTTTCTCACAGTACCGAAATCAACACCGTGTGTTGTGTTGATTTAACACATAAAAAGTTGTAGTCGCTCTGGGACACCATATTGTGTTGAATTAACACATCTATTTTTTTATTATTTTTTTTGCAGTGTAAGAATAATAAAATCACAACGACTAAGATGGGCAGGCCGTGTAGCTCGGTTGGGAGAAAACGAAAATTATATTCAATCTTGGTTGGAAAGCCGGATGAAAAGAGACTGTTGGGAAGACTGAGATGACGTTGGGAGAACAATATTAGAAGGGATGTTCGAGAAGTAGGTGTTTGTGACGAAAACTGGTATCATCTTGCCCAGAATAGATTCCTATAGCAAACGTTCGTTACTGCGGAGATAAACTTGTGAATTCCGCAAGTAAGCAAGTATTAGCAAAAGCTGGCACGGGTTACAGAGTGGCAGAACCTTTTTCATGGATTGCCGAGTGGCAGGATACAGTTAAACATTCGTTCGAAAAGCGATGATGAAACTACACTTGCTTCGTTGATTGAATTGGATTACAGGAAGAAACTCAAATTACTTCACATCATTACCATCCTTCTTCCATGCAAAGTAAGTAAACGTCCCGAAAATTTAGTTTGCTTTTTGAGCAATAAGCCAGGAAATAAACAGTTGTAAGTTAACAAAACGGAAAGGAATTTTCAGAAAAATAACGCAGTTCTGTACAGTACATCCCGATGAATGTGGTAATAGTAGTACCAGAAGTGAGAGTACTTCATGTTGTAATTACACTTGCTTGGAGTCTAGTAGCGAGACTCATTGTAATTCTGAGTTTTGTGGATTTTCTGGAGAGTCAAGCTCTCGAGATGTAAATGTAAGGGGAAGGGGTAAATTGCAACATAGTTGTTTTGGAGAATGATGTTCCAAAGTACATGATAGGCGGACAGACGTGTCCGAAAGGAGAAAAAGTTTCCATGTTAATGCTAGGGAATTCCTAGGTATAGAGGACTGCCGGAATAGCAAGTGTTCAGTTGAACGTATGTTTCGCAACCATGAAAAAATAGAATGCAAGATTCTACTTGTAGTAGTAACAGGGTTCTTCATAAACTACTTGTATGTGTTATTTTCCACTATGTTATTTTCCACTATGGTATGTTGAAAACTATGTTATGTTATTTTTAACATTTTGTTTAATGCATTCTTACTAGTGTTATGTCAAAAATATAATTAAAAACTAACTGAATGACTAACTAATTTTGGTGTTCTCATGTACACGTTGAAAGCAGATTGAATTTTAAACCATATTTGAACGAAGTTAGAATTTCGTTGATATGACGTTAATGTGACGCACTTTCAACTATCATTCATACTATGTCCTAGATTTCGTTTCACACTTGTATTTCTAATTTAATTGCTTAAACATTATAATTAAAAGCAAATACAATGAAAATAACTATATTTTTCATGTTTTCATTTGCATGTCGGAAACAGGTTGAATTTTAAACTATATTTCAACGAACATTTAATTTTACGATACAGTAGAAGAGTAGTGGCCTCTCCAGGTGGATGCTTGGATAAGCGGTCAACGCGTCGAGCTACAAACGAGAAGTGCAGAACTTTCCTGTGTTCGAACCCCACAGCAGCCGTTCGGATTATTTACTGTTGGAAAGTTAACACCGTATATCGTGATAAAAGCAACGGATAAAATGAAACTAAATGTGTGTATACCAATAAACAGCATTCATGGTCTGTTTTGACCAACTAAACTCGTTTCTTCGTCGATTCTTCTCAAACATTGACGTTAACATAACGTTTCGGTACTATCGTTTAATCCACGCATGTTCAACGTTTGTGTGCTACTGAGGGTCAAGAGCAAGATGAAGTTACCGTACCCATGATTGTTGTAGCGCGGATTTGAGCCTAGTATCTTTCCTAGCAATTCTTTGCATAGAACGCAATACAGTTGAGAAAAGCTATACTATTTTGTTGAAAGGTTTTCATTTAAAAAAGTAGGTCAGTAGGTTTTCTATCTTTAATAAAAGGCGTGGAATTTTCTCACAAATTTCAGGCTGTATAAGACCAGTATTTACCAAACGGAAAACAAATCACATGAAGAAATTTCTTAAAACAAAATGATTGTTGATTACTTCTCTATCTGAGGATAAACTCTTGACTTCAGAGGATAAACAGAAGATAAAATTGCTCTCCCCTTTATCAGTAAATAACGCCTAGAAGCGTGCAGTTTGTTTTCCTTACAACAGGTAGCACAGGCATTGATATTGTAGACAAACGAACGTTAAAACAGGGTGTTTATCTCTCGTTTTGTGTCACAAAAGCTACAGATAACAAATGTGTCGTCAATGTCTTGAATTTGGAATGATACTGAGAAAAGATACTGTTAAAAACCCATAATGTTACAGACATTGGATGATATTTTCTTGCAGTCAAATACGTATGTGTAATCAAATCAGACAGAAAGAGAGGGTATCCCAAAATTACAAGCACTTACTCGTCATCTAGAAATGTTGCACAGTAAATTACGTTTAGAGCCATTTAAACAAAGGACAGTTAGAAAGCATTTTGCGTATTTGTGACGAATTCAATTATGTATTCTTTCACCACGGAGATAAGCTTACCATAATAAATGTTCTTTAATACATAATTCTTATATCACCTCATCTCATAAGTAATGTCGTATTTTTGAATCGTGAGAAAAAGAACGATAACTTAGCTGGAACAATACCGTTAGTCAGGAATATAGTCTCCATCGGACTCCACAACACTCTGCCACCTGTCAGCCAGTTGTTGAATCCCCCGCTGAAAGAAGTCACCGGTTTAGGAGGCAAACAACTGGGTCACTGTTCATCACACGTCATCCTTCTATTGCAGTGTTTTCCCAGAAAGGTGGTTTTGGAGGCTGCGAAAGAGACAGTAGTCTGTTGGTGCAAGATCTGGTGAAAACACCGAGTGGGGAAGTTGCTCCCAGTCACAGACCTCGATCTTAGCACAGGTCCTTTTTGCTGTGTGTGGGCGTCCGTTATCACCGTGGATGAGCACACCCTTGCGATTAACCAGAGCAAGACGTTTCTCTAACAATGCAGTCCGTAGACGTTCAAACTACTGACAGTAGACACCTGCACTGATAGTCTGGTCTGAAGGCCTTTTCATTCTCTGTTACCATTCTGTCCATAAATGAATCACGTCTGTGACAGGTATGACAGGGAACTTCAGATGTCAACTAGCTGCTACTTCTGTTGAGGCGTTGACGCATGGGGTAACCATTTTTCGAGTTTTGACACGTACTCAAATCCTGCAGACCGGTCGAATGAGTGTCATTGAGTTTTCTGTCCAGTTCTTCAACAGTTTGCGTTGGATTTACGTCCACCGCTGCTTGCAGGGTATCGTTGTCCAGCTATGTGTTCTCATAGCTTATCGATGACAAGCTCTGGAACCACCTCTGGCACTTTCGATATCCACAGCACCCTGATCACATACGGCATTGATGTTTCGGGCCGCTGCGCTGGCTGGATGTTGCTAGTGAAATTCAGACATCATGGAATGCCGTATGTAGTCTTCCGACACTGCCATGATCAAACACAAACCACACTTCCAAAACGTGGAGTTAACCGTTCTCCTTCTACATACTGCTGCACAATCAAGTGTCCTATATGAATCAGCTATGACACGTGCCGTCTACTTCACTATTCGCTCGTCAGATGGCGTTCTTGCAGCGGTCATCGAACTTACGACATTACTTATGGGTTAACCCAGTAGAAACAAGGTATGCAGATAAAATAGTATATAGGAAAACTGTGGCATTCATGAGTGTTTTAAGGAAGAATTAAACCAACCAATTCAAATAATGTTAGCTAAGGAAATCGTTGACGTTTCTAACTAACCTTGGAATAGTCCTACCCCTCCAGCGCACACATTTGTTTTAAACGTTGATTATTGGATTAGTTCGTTCATTAAACGTTATCAGTTAAAAAAAGTACCTTTAATTTTCAATCATATTTCAACAAGGACTTAATATTTTTAAAAAGATGTTAATTCAACACGGATTCAACTGTCATTTTCAGCTATGGTAGGAGAGCCTGCTGTGCCATGAAACACTTTTTTTTACGTTTTCCCAATAAAAATTTTGAAGTCATTAATTTTTTCAATTCGATGTCTGTGCTCTTAAACTTTGAGGTTTTTCTAAATTAAACTGCGTCAGAATTTCTTCTACTTGATTCTTTAACGGTACCTTTTTATCTTTGAAAAAATCCTAGTAAAGTGTTTCATGGTAAGAAAGCTAATGTACCTTGGAACACACTCTGTTGTACCATGAAATATGGAAATATTTTCTCTGTGGTGTTTCATAAATTTTCCTCCATTATACCAAGTCTTCAGGTAGCATTTATTGTTAGCATGAGCTATAGGCTAGTTTTCGAATGCCCTTTTTGGTGAGTCCAAAATTCAGTCTCGCCACATTTATTAATACGCAGCTATTCTCTGCTCTACTTTCGGACTAAACACCCTGTTAACATCATTTCTAATAGAATACAGAAATGTTTCCTTCCCTGATTCCTTCAATGATTTCAGATGTCTAGATACACTTTGATCGATTTACTTGTTTAACGGTAAATACTTTTTACAGACTAGAAAGTCACTGCTTTTATTACATTTTACGAGTAAATTGCATATAGATTAATGGGTAGTCTATTATTTCCTGGTTTGCTTCTTGACATCTCGTATTTCTGCAACAAAATAAAGAACATACTAACATAATATGCTTAGAAATGTGTTAATGTCAGAGTTGACACCGGGTCACTTTTTGGTAACTCGGAGACCCGAACGTAGGTAAGTTGAGCACCCGGTGATCTGGCCTGAAACTTGACCCGGATAACGAGACAGACGCGTTACCCCGGTTTAAAAGTTGGCCAGAATTACCCGATTCACCCAGAGACACAGTCATCATTAACTGTAATCTGGCGATCCGATTATTTAATCTTAAACCAATTGACCCAATTATACACAATCTTGATCCAACGACTCTTTCGATTTGATCTGGATTGGCTTGAATCAATCAATACTTCATGTGTGAGATTCACACATTACTTCAGAATAACCTCTCCGAGGAGAAAGTTATTTGCACACCTCCGGGTTTTTTTTTTTCGTTCTTTCCAGAGATATTTTACATATTTTTTATTATTCTTAGGAGCTTTTCAGCGCCGTATTCTTGGTGCTCTGGGGAGCAAACCGCTGTTCTCGGTCAATCTTGGGCTAGTAGTTGGTGCTTTACGAATTGCCAGACAAGGGAGAATGCTATTGTGAAAAGGGCTGAAGTTTATATCTTCTGTGATTTCCGGTGTATAGATAAAAGGCGCTTCATTTACTGGCTTTCGCTGGTAAACAACCATTGCTGTAACGTGAGTAGTGCCCTTACCATCTAGAGTTTCTTCGTTGAAATCATCGTTATCGATTGCGCCGTGGATAAAGGTACCAGGAGTTATGTTTGTTGAAAGAGGGACATTTCCGTTTTGTCCCTTATGAACAATTGAAATGCACATCTCGCGATCCAGTCGTTTCATTTCATAGTAGCTAATGCAGTGACCTAACCTGTTCAATGCCGTTATCAGTTGCTTGAAACGGGTGTAGTGATGGATGCTTTCGGCTAGCATAATGTGTTTTGCTGTTGCAATCCCTCGGTGTAGAATGTGGTATATATCTAGATAGACGGACTTCATTTTACATTTTGTACTTTCTGACAGTCCGCTTGACTTGCACAGAAGCTCACTCAGCAGTAACGACCACTTCGGGGGTAGGTCAAATTCCACGTCTGATTGTAAAAGATTCTCGTCGCACACATCTTTCTGATTACACATTAATGTGTGTGCTTCAACTTCATTCCGCAATTGACATGCCGCCTCTCGTATAGGGTCCTTCCGACGATGACTTTGTAGCAACTCTATTACATCAGGAATGGGCACATCGGCTCGAAATACTAATGGATATTTAGATTTATCTTGAGGATATGAAAACATAAGCGCTTCTCCATAGTGATATATAAGTAGTGTCTTCATTAGTCGATTATTAATGTTACTGGTTTCCTCGCCACCACACTCGCGCACGCATTCTTTTCAATAGAGCGGTTAGGTATGGCTAGTTCCATCTCAATCCATGCAGTGGTTGTAGCCTCATAGTCTCGGATTTTGTTCAAATTATTTTTATGGGTAGCTGAACCAGATAGAAGTGCCACCCCATCTTTTGTTTCGCCCTAAAAAAATTTCCAAAGCAGTTACAGGGTTGCCAAGTTTTAACCTAAATTTCGCATTTTTTTTTTTTTTTTGGTAATTTTATGTTTTCAGCCACTTTCAGGGCAAATATCAGGCACCAGGTAAAAGGTAAGAGCATGAGCTTGCTTTCACATTGTAATGTAGTTATTTCTTAATGAAATGACGTCAGAATTGCCTACATATGACGTCACACCAACGAGAACTCGATATTTCAAAATGGCGGTTTTCACGAAAATGGCAATTTTTGAAGTTCTTTTTTTCGTGGTTAGGAACGTATTTCTTTTGATTTTTTGTGTTGATTGTACAAGAGGCATATAGAAGATCATAAAAAACGATTCACGTCTTACGTCACTCGCTTACGTTTTCAGTATTCGACTTGCAAAAGGGGCGAAATATAGGAAATTGTGGTATTTCAAGCGCAATTTTCTCAAAAAAGCCTGCTTCAAAAAATTTGAAATTTGGTAGGCTGTTAGAGTTAGATACTTGTAACAAACTCTGTAAGTTTGATTCTCGACCCGTTACTAGTACAGTTTCTGCGGGGGTTCGAATTTAGGAACCTCTGGAACTGTCGCGTCAGAATAGCAGACGCCATTTTGCGCTAAAACGATTCCGAATATGAATTTTTATGTAGATACCAAAAATGTTTAGTTGGAAAAGTTACACATAAAAATTCAATAAAATTTCCGAAAAAATATAATATAGGGCCGTAATAAGGTAAAAGTACGAACGTTACGCCTTCACAGCAATCTGATGTAAGCCGTATCAGAGTAACTTCTAAAATCATTTTGTGATAAAACCAGTATGAAAATAAAATTTACCAAAAACGTAATAGGCCCTAGAGGGCCGTAATACGAGGAATGTATGTGCATTTCGTCAATGAAACAAACTACCTTTTCAGAATAAGAGCATTTTGTATGTGACAGGCGGAAGTTATTCAAAGTGTAATTAGTAGAGCTCTGAATTTGATGAAATATCTTCTTTTTCTTGAATGTTTGGGAACGATGCCGACCATAAGAAAAACTCATTTCGCTCTAAAACTGAAGCAGAATACGTTATTTTTATTTTCCATTA
>JAGDQP010008181.1:19208-32389 GCA_022664845.1 Lepisma saccharinum
TTTTTTTTTTTTTTTTTACCGTTTTTCGGTTTACTGGCAATTTTCTCGTTTTTAGGTTATTTTTTGGACATTTTAAAAATTATTTACTCTGGTTTTTTAAACATTTTTCTTTTTGTGTAATTACTTACATATTTCATACATATAAACATACAAGAAACAAAACAAAATGTCGCTTGCTCCTTTCTCCGGTGAACATCTGGAAGCTGTTTAGGAACTTACCACGAAGAAGGCGAGCGAGGTTAACAGAATCTTTATATTTTTGACGTGATAAAATCAGTTCTGGAGTTCCAATACCTGTCGTATTTTCTCAAGATCCGGTGGCTAAGTCGGATTTGAAAGGACGTCTGGTTCATATTAAGAGCAAATTTTCCATATTGACAACCACAATTACTTCACTGGAAAAGCTCGGTGAAAGCATGCCGACAGTTGCAGGTAAAATAAGAAAACGTCGAGGAATATCTGCAGAGTGTGGAGGAAATATTGGACTAGCAGTAACTGAGAATTTTAGAGAACAATATTAAAGAGTGAAAATATTTTGCAAGGAAAATATTTCAGTTTGGACTTTTACATAAAGGAATTTTCACCTGGAGACCTCGTTCACCTTAACTATCTGCCCTTCACATCTGTGGATGTGGAGAGCTTTTTCTCTAAATATAGAAATGTTGCTGTTGGGGAATCTACGATCCTTTTTCATTTGTGAATTTATAAATAACGATCATATTGAACTGCAATTTTGAATAGTGTGAGTGTGGAAAATAATGTTTTTCCCCATAGACAAAAGCAAATATTTCTCTTGTGTTTTAGAATCTGCAAATGTTTCAAGTTTGAGTCAGACATTCTTTTCCCATGAGGAAAGATCCTAACATTAGATAAGCTTGCGAAATGTTAATTAGATATTACGGAATCTAAAAAAAAATCATGATCTGAAAAAAAGTTTCCTTTCCAAAACTCTGTCTAGTTTTGGCTTCATATATTCGCTTTGCTTTTCAATTTATATCAGGTTTTTGATGATCGTTGAAATGCCTACCGCTGTAATAATTTGTTCATATGATCATAAAATAGCAAATAGTTTTTCACATTTGAAAGATAATTTTATAGGTCACATTTAGATCATCAAATTCCGAGCCCTAATAATAATCAGTAAAAAAAAAATCATGAGCCAGTGACATAAAATCATAAGAAAATACGTATCTACAGACTGTATTCAATTTCGTTCGGACATTTTCTTCTGGAATATTTAGTTTGTATACTCAGTATCATTTGCACTGATCGCATGAAGGCGTGCACTGTTACCGACTGGAACTCGAGCCGTCACAGCTGTCAAAACTTTAGTAAAGGAACATAGCATGTATTTTATCGTTTTTCCCGTTCAGTTTTTTCTGCTGGAAATTAAATTCATCACATCTTCACGAAACTTAGCAAGAGCATTCTTCCACGCCTTAGAAAGACGATTGAAAGGTCCCCACCTCTAACACTGTAGCCGTCCGTGTTGCCATCTTAGCCGTACCAACGCAGTAGTATTACCGATCCAGAGTTTGGTCTATACTGTTGCAGCGTATGGGCAACAGCTGCAGTTTTACTTATCGTACTTCCCCCTGACGCACTGTTACTTCTCTTCAATGATCCATCGTAAAGGTTTAATATTTAACATTGGTACGAAAATGAATTCCCTAATTCCTTTCTCCATGCACACATATCTAATATAACGATAATTTCATTTGAAAACCTTGACGGGGGAAAGGGGACGAAAACTAACAGCGACTGGAGCGTTGCCTCTTGGCTATGGCAACCCGAAGTAATAGAACGGCTGCAGAGACCCCAGTTTTGTTTTTCTTATTTAGCAGTCAAACCAGAATCGCTGTTGCCATAAGAGCAACAGTATACACTTAACTCTAGACGGATAATAGTAGTAGTACATTAATGCTAATAATAGTAGTAGTATTATAACATAAGTAGTTTTCGCAGAACATGGCGTCAATAACTGATACAGCTGTAAATTGCCACAACACATTCGTACTTTTACCTTATTACGGCCCTATATTATATTTTTAGGAAATTTTATTGAATTTTTATGTTTAATTTTTCCAAATAAACATTTTTGGTATCTACATAAAAATTCATATTCGGAATCGTTTTAGCGCAAAATGGCGTCTGCTACTCTGACGCGACAGTTCCAGAGATTCCTAAATTCGAACCCCCGCAGAAACTGTACTAGTAACGGGTCGAGAATGAAACTTACAGAGTTTGTTACAAGTATCTAACTCTAACAGTCTACCAAATTTCAATTTTTTTGAAGCAGGCTTTTTTGAGAAAATGGCGCTTGAAATACCACAATTTCCTATATTTCGCCCCTTTTGCAAGTCGAATACTGGAAACGTAAGCGAGTGACGTAAGACGTGAATCGTTTTTTATGAACTTCTGTATGCCTCTTGTACAATGAACACGAAAAATCAAAAGAAATAGGTTCCTAACCACGAAAAAAAGAACTTCAAAAATTGCCATTTTCGTGAAAACCGCCATTTTGAAATATCGAGTTCTCGTTGGTGTGACGTCATATGTAGGCAATTCTGACGTCATTTCATTAAGAAATAACTACATTACAATGTGAAAGCAACCTCATGCTCTTACCTTTTACCTGGTGCCTGATATTTGCCCTGAAAGTGGCTGGAAACATAAAATTACCAAAAAAAAATGCGAAATTTAGGTTAAAAGTTGGCAACCCTGTAACTGCTTTGGAAATTTTTTTAGGGCGAAACAACAGATGGGGTGGTACTTCTATCTGGTTCATCTTCTACCCATAAAAATAATTTGAACAATATCTGAGACTATGAGGGTACAATTTATCTTTTTTCTGCATGGATTGAGATGGAACTTACCGTATGACAGTTCGGCAGTTGCATTTTTCAGTTGTTTATCGATTTTATCAATGAGATGCATGAAAACACGTAAAACCAATTCACCGCTTTTCATTGATGAATTCACAATGCCGTTCTTATTAAAGTATTCACGGCGGCATTCATCGTGGTAAAGAACATCAGCAGCAAAAATATCACTTTCATCAGAGCAGAAACTTAACCGCGTGAATACTTTCCTGCTCTCTTCTACAATCTACATGTTTCAAGAAGCTTGATCGCCATTCTTGTCTCGCTTATTCGGTATACATTGGCATATTTCCTTTTGGTCACTTTCTGGCAGAATATACACTTTTTCATATCCCATTTAAGATCGAGTGGTTATCGAGGACTTATTACCATCACTTCTAACAGCTGAAGTTGAATTATTATGCAGTCCCTGTTCCTGTGCTCTTTTCTCAAATAACTGAATGTTATTATGTTCATTCATATAACTAGCGTAACAACTACGATGCCTTAGCACTCTACCTTCCGTCTCACATTTACTCCACTCAGAACAAATATTGTCTTTTCTTCTATAAGACGCATTCTGCACTTTCTGAATCGATGATGGCTTTGGAGATTTCACAGATCTTGACAGATGGCGCTTAGGCTGATATCAAACACTTTCCTTCGCTCGCTGACATTATTATCTTACTGGCTCAACTTCCATCTGACATACCGCAAGAGCCAAAATATATAAACACACGTAATATAACGATGCCGAAAACGAAAGAATAATTAAAATACTCGTAGAAATAAACCTATTTTGCGCTCCAGAGAACGTCAATTTCTGCAAATGATAGATCTTTATGAGGACAAAAAATAAAATTAAAAAAAAAAAACCTCACGCCTAGCATCTCCGGAATACTTCCATACTGTCCGTTTAAGGACCTGCCTAAAGTGCATATCTAAATAAGTTATGAAACGAATACCAAAGCGCGTGGATATGAACAAAAAGCAGCAAATAAATAGACAAATATGAGGGCCTATTACGACGTAACTAATTACCAAATTAAGCGCGACAAATTATAGTAATATAAAAATAAGAAAAAAATTAATGTCGACCGGTACGTTAAATTTAGGCCCTATACACTACCCAGCCTATTACTGAATTTCACACGTGTGCTAAAATTAATAATTAATGTACGAGCACAAAATTTGACTAACCGTTACAACAAATATTGTAAAAATTTGATTGGCGTCGTATTTGAGAGACCATTGCGATATAATATATTCTATATTACTATTATACAGGGTAAGTCAAAATGATGTACCCGATTTCATAAATTTATTTTGTGAAATATAATGAACATATCTGAATGTAATACATGTGGGTAATACATGTGGTAAGAAGGGTAACTCTCAAAGGTTTTTCCAGTCACATCACAAGTGCTCTATGTGAGCACCTCGCGTAACACGACACACATCAAGCCGATAGTCTATCTCCTGCCAAACCTTGTGTAGTGTGTCACGGTCAATCTCTGCAATGGCTGCTGTGATGCGGGCGCGAAGGTCACCCAATGTTGTTGGAAGTGGTGGTACGTAAACACGATCCTTTATGAAACCCCACAAAAAGAAATCACACGGGGTCATCCAATTGAAGAATGAAATCTGCACTATCCTCTTCGAGCTGTGGAAGGAGCCATTGTTGCAGCATATCAAGAAAAACATGTCCTGTCACAGTAGGTTCAAGGAAGAAAAAGGGCCCATAAATCTTTTCAGGGGAAATGGCACAAAACACATTCACCTTGGGTGAATCGCGTTGGTGTTCCACAACTGCGTGGGGATTATCAGTTTCCCAGATCCTTACGTTGTGTCTATTCACATTCCCAGAAAGGTGAAACACCGCTTCATCACTGTAACGTAACCTTTCGGCGAACCCATCCTCTTCCATTAACGTGAGAAAATCAGCACAGAAAGACGCTCGAGCAGCATAATCAGTGTCTCTTAAGGCTTGTAGCAGTTGCAAGCGATAGGATTTCATTTGTAAACGTTTCCGCAGAATTCGCCATACAGTTTTCTGTGGCATTTCAAGTTCCCTCGCTGCCCGGTAGGTAGACTTCTGTGGACTCCGCACAAAACTGGCGCGAACACGTTCCACTGTCTCTTCCTCAGCTGAAGGACGGCCAGTCGATTTTCGCTTACAGATGCAGCCCGTATCTCTGAATTTTTCATACCACGTACGAATGGTTTTTCCAGTAGGTGGGTCTCTGCCATAGTTGGTACGGAAATGCCGTTGAACACTCATCACAGAGTTGTTTACATGGTAATCCAGCACACAGAACGATTTCTGCTCTCCAGTCAGCGCCATTTTCGTTAACTGCTTCCAGCGCCGCGTAGCGGTAGACAATGCAACCACGCGGGACATAAACTAAACTCAACTAAACTTTGAACTTTTGCCTTTCCTTGCGCGTAGCTCACATTAAGATATGTTCATTATATTTCACAAAATAAATTTATGTTATCGGGTCCATCATTTTGACTTACCCTGTACTCAGCAAGCCAAATGCCGACCTCGACGGCGACCCGACCGTACCTTGCCGCAACAATGGTTGGATAATAATTGCTTTGAGAAAACCAGATTTCCTTTTTTTCGCAAACACAGGCGCACAAAATATTTATATGGTAGGTATAATGAAAGGAAAGTACAGTCATGTTTATTTCTGCTGATAAGGGACAGACAAAGAAAATGACAACTCGTTTGGGATAGATAGTATCGCCTCAGAATTCAACGCAAGAGCCACCTATTACCGTTGCCGTGAACTAGAGCTAATCACATGGCTAATAAAGAATCATTGAACCTGGCTTAACCTAACCTAATCAATGGTAAGTAAACTTTATATAATTTGAAAATGTGTATTCGTATAAAAAAAGAAATAAACTTATTTAAAAAAACACCCGCCGAGAAACGAACCCGGATCACGCGATTAGCTGTCCGATGCGGTAGCCACAACTATAAGCAGGCACTTGCTAGTGGGCGTTTGTCAGTGTTCTTTATGCAGCAATGCTTTATGACCAGGGTTGGAATGTTTAAAACAAAATGTTTTAAATAGATGTTTTAAACAGAGGCGATTGTTTTATACATTTTGTTTAAAACATTTTGAACATTTGTTTTAAACCATGTTTTTTGAAGCCGTATATAAAACATGTTAATTTTAGTTTTCTTCTTTGAAAGAATCATATTATTTTTCAGAGTGCGAAAGGGTGTGATTTTATGAGTAAAACGTATGCAACTGTCCCGAGTGAAAGCTAGTTTCCAAAATAATCAGCATTATGGCGCCGCAAGGCTACAGACGTTCGTTCTTTCTTTTATATTTATTGTGAGAAACTGCCAGGGAAACAAACAAACAAACAAAAAAAAAAACATGGGCATGTATTTCCTTCTATGATTACTTTGCTCTGTCTCTTTTCATAATGTTTGTGAGGAAAGAGACAATAGTGACTAACTGTGTAGATTTGATAATCATTTCTTATTCGGTGCTTGGAGTTTATGTCAAGTGGTAGAACTTATTAGGTACTCTTACTGTGTTTTGTTTTTCGTGCAAGCCAGCAATTTGTAATACTGCTAACGTCTCTTTAAGCAAAAATTACTTGCATATAGGCAATTAAGAAGTAATATGACATAATATACCCTAGATTAGAAATATTTTTTGGTATATGCGAGATATTCTAGGTTGCTCAGTTCTCAGTGTTGCCAACTTAAAAAAAAAATTCATACCGTATCTGCCACAAACTTAGTTTAAACATCATTCAACACAATAGAAGAAAGTTTTGGGTGTCTTCCTTTTTCAAATTTGATTTTCTTAAGGCATATATCATGAGATATTTAGATGCTACATCAACAATAGGTAGGATATACTCAAATCCATTAAATTTTGGGAGACACCCAATAAGATCAATAGATAATAATTCCAAAGGTTGTGTAACTTAAATTTGTTGATGTATCTTACGCATTTCTCTGAGATCTGGCTTGGTTTCAATACATGTTCTACAATTATTTATACACAGCCATATTCAGAAACGTTTAGTCGGGCGACTAGCGCTGCACTAGGCAAGTGATTAGTGCACGACTGGCTAGATTGTATTCACAAACGAACTTAGCGCGCTAGTAGCGTGCAAAATTAGTCACCTACTAGTATGATATTAAACAAGGTGTCCACCTAGTTTTACGCTGTATTATTTTTGAACATAGCGGATATTGATGTTCTGTGTGGGTATAGTTTGTCACGAATAAATTTTCGTTAATTTGTAATGAATAACTATAACACTAATAATAACGAGTAGTGCGTATTTTAATGTGACTATAAAGCCTTGTAAACAATATTGACTTGGCCGTAAGATGTTCAATTTTTAGCACGGTAAATCTTTTTATCATTAGCTACTTCTGCTGTATTGTATGGCGTTAAATTAACTTCCAATATTGATAATTACATTTAAGTTCAGTTAAGGTTAGCCAAATATGTAAAATTTCTAAAGTGTGTAGAAGTATTAAAACGTGTGACCGTACAATGGATGACGAAATAAGGAAAGTTTGCAGTGTAAACAAGAATTGACAGTTTATATAATAATAGAAAAATAGTCATTTTCTACGAAACAAAACGTGAGACAGTGCATCTCGCATTTGTTTCATTTGACAAGACAATGCACAAATATGTTGCTAAAGAGTAGTTGACCAGTTGCAGTACCCAATTGTGAACTACAATTATTCCAATGTGGATCATTTATTTCATTTAGTGTAGATTGTTCCTTGAACAACGAATAAAAGCCATCCCTAAGGTCCTATTAACGTAGGCCCTAAATCACTTGTGCTTCCAGCGGAAATCGAAAACTGGACCACTCTATTGCAATGTATCGAACGTTCCTTCTAAAGACTAAATTCGTAATCTTCCTCGTTATATATTCAAGCAATTGCAATTATTAAAAACTATTCTATGTAATATTTGCATCTAAAGAACTTATAGTGGGTCGTCTGCAGACATAAAGTGTGCAAAAAATTGCCTCGGAACACTTCTTGTACATATAACTAACACTTTCTATTCAGAAAAATAAACTTTTTCTTCGCCTTCTAAGTTACGTATTTTCTCGATCAGAATCGTATCAATTTCGATTACGTTCGTATACAAAAAACAAATAAAACATACCAGTTATGCAATAATACAAATATATACACGCAGTATCAAACCACGAAGCTCTTTTATATTATATCTTAAAAAAAAAAAAAGACCACCCGAGGTTATCTTATCACAGTCCTTTCAAAACCATCTCCTGTTCTCATTTTCTCTTAACTTCTTCAAAAGACTTCTAAATAGAACTTCCGTTCGCATCTTCCAAACAAATTTAAATTCAAAACTTGTCCCTCTCTCTCTCTCTCCCATTCTCTCTTTCTATCTCTCTCTCCCTCCCCTTCTACTTAACATTTCAAGGGATTCGAATGCAGGCCTCAACCGGTGTGATTTATAACATCGTTCATATCTTTTTTTTTTTTTCCAACTTTCGAAACAGTCTCAAAGTTCGTGACTTTGACGTTTAAATTCGATAGTCAAGGGGTCAGGATTGCCAGTAGAGGACTCATTAGTATTTGCTCTGCTATCTTTGGTATATCTTTACACTATATCATTTTTTATGGTAATTTGACCCTGACATTTGTAGCTGAAATATAATTTTTGATTTAATTGCATTTGGTTTGTCAATGGTTAAGATGCCTTAAATGACTTCAGTTCGTTTGCAATGAGGAAATACAATTTCTTCGCAGTTTTGTGAACTCAAAACGTAGATGGCGTTTCGTAGGTCTACCTTAAAGTTACTTTTTTACAGGTTCTCCATTGGATGACATTAGTAAGCATCTTAGACCAGCGTTTCTCAACGCCAGGCCGCAGCCTGGTACCGGTCCTGCCATCAATTATACCGGGCCACAAGAGATCCTTTTGTCATTTAGTTTTCTAAGCATTTTTCATGAATATATATTATAATTGAAACATTCTGAGGTCAATCATATTCGTGAACCCAGAATGTATCAACAACATTCGTGTAACAAATGTCAGCAGCCTAGCCGCCAGCAACAGCCGTGAAAAAGGGGAAATCACGGATCACGATATATGATTTCATGTATTTACAAACATAAAATAAATTTTTATGTGTAATCGAAAATATTTTAAGGTATGGCGGCTTCCTTAGCTCCCTATCTACGGACCTGAATGTTGGTGACCAAGCCGCGTATTTTTAAACATGAATGTATTCATTCCGGACAGGCGTAAGCCATAGTGCATACAGTTAATTTTATCTTTTCTTATAGAAGTATTCATAAATGAGGGGAAATTTATAACACGGAAATCTTTTAATGGTCTTTAAAGCGAAATACTACTTTTTTTTTTCTTTTTTAATGAATAAAGCCGAGAAGCCGATATACAATCATCGGTAGTGTTTCCTCTGTTCCCAAAACAGAACTAATTAACACCTTGTTGCAAATGTCAGTTACGCAAGAAAGCATGAAGAATATTTTTTCACTGAAATTAAAGATTAAGACAGTCTTGTTCTTGCTCTCAAATCTGAATAATACTTAACACTATTTCTTCGCAAGTTCACATTGTAGTGTTTAAGTCCTTGTCTAAAACCGAATGTTGTGAGTTTTTTTTTTTTTTGTTAATTATGGAACTACAGATTAAATTTTAATATGAACAGGAGACAAGAAAATTTGTTTAGTTTTATTGTTAGAAATTTCATATTGAACGTTTTTGTGACGCAACAAATAGCGATTCATGCAGCACAAATTTATAAAGTTATCTCCAGGAAGGGAAATCTACCTGACTTGTAAGAGCATGGATTTAAAAAGTGGTTTCATACCATTGCCACGACCTCAATATATCATTTGTGCTACTCGTCTGGGAAACGAAGGTTAAAGCCATTAGGATCTACCCTGCATTGAAATTCCGATCTTTATGGGTAAAAGGAATGCACTTAAGGTTAATGTAAAGCCAAGCTCTCTAACAAAAGATGGTAGTACTATCTCCGTATACGTCTAATGTATTTTTATCGTTGCACGAAAATTTCAATGCTGCTTCTACAAATTCAAGCCTAAAGAATTCAAACTTTCAGTGAAAAAATTTCATAACCAATTCAAGAGTTCTATCCGTGCCGATTTTTAAATTTCTTTCTTGTTCACTGTTGAAATCGCTTCATTGTTATAGGTTTGGATAGCCGTAACGACAATGAAGAGAATTCAACAATGAATAAGAAATTAAAATAAAAAATCGGCACAGATAGAACTCTTGAATTTGTTATGAACTTTCTTCCCTGACAGTTTGAACTCTCTAGCCTTGAAATTGTAGAAACAGCATTGAAATTTCGTGCAACGATAAAAATACATTAGACATATAAGGAGGTAGTGCTGCCATCTTTTGTTGGAGATCTTGGTTTTACATTAACCTTAAAATAGGAAGAAGAAAAAAAAACAAATAGACTTTACCAGGGATGTGCTGGAGGGTGTCCGCAGGGGCTTGCGCGAGCCCTTTGTTAAATATCCATATTTGTTCCGAGCCCATTGTTAAAATTACTTTGAAAAAAAAACAACAATTAAATGAATGTTTTTATAATTTAATTTAATTCCCATAATTGACTCCAAGGACCATGCGCCACCATTCGATCGCTATGAAATAACATTACCAGGAATACAGGTAAAATCCCATTATAACGAATTTTACAGGACCCTTGATTTTATTTCGTTATAGCGAAAATTCATTGTAATGAACAGTATGGAAGAACAAGAATTCGGCGAGGATTTCAGATAGTGATTCCTCCAGACCCCCCCCCCTTTCGGGGTGTTTCCCCCCCCCCCCCGAAGTCTCAACAACACTCACCAACTTTTGGTGTCAAAAATCGATGGAAACCATACAAAACTTCATTTACACCCACCCAATTTTGACTTTACACCACCTAAACTGAAAACTCTGATTTCGAAGAGCTTCGTTCTAACGGAAATTTTGTTATAATAACGTTTGTTTTAAAGGAACTTTTCCAATATTATGTTTGTTGTACTTTTTCTTATGCGCCCCGCCCCGCTGATCTAGTAGTTACCGTCGTTGACTGCTGATTGTGGGGTTTCAGCTTTGATTCCCGGATCTGTCAAGTGATCTTCTGGAACGGTGCCCACCGAGCATCGTGATGCATTTGAGGAGCTGCTGTGAATAAAACGGTGGCGGCTCTCCTCTCCAACACATCTGGTCAGTGTGGGAGTAGTAGACCAACTCCTCCCTCTGGGGAGAGGCCTCATCCAGTAGTGGATTGAATATGGCTGTGATTTAATTTAGTTAATATATATGGGGGTGATGGATGTTTTCGTGCGTTCTGAAGGAACTTGCGAGCCCCTTGTTAAATTAATTGGAGTACACCACTGGACTTTACCAAGCTTCAACAACTGACACTTTAGTTATAGCAGAATCACATTAAATATCATTACAGTAAAACGTAAAAAAATCAATCATTATAATGAAGTATTAGGCCAATCTACAGCAAGTAACATGAGCTCCGAAAGGAAAAATCTTTGGTAAAGTTTCTTTTATATGGGCAATTTTAGTAACTTCTGACTTTGGCCAGTCACGATTAAATAAATGCAATGCTTGTTAAAATCCACAAACATCCATCCTCCAGGCAGGATTGGAACCCACGACATTTGAGATGCTGGCCTAACGCTTCACACCGCATGACTACATCCGTCGGCAGCTCCGAAATGAAGTTTACCTACTTTAAATTGGTAACAAAAGTAACCAATTCCATTACTTCCAGGATAAGAATTGGGTAGTCAAGATGACATATCTCAACGACATATTTTCTTGCATAAACGAGTTAAATTTAAAGTTTCAAGGTCCTAGTACAAAATGTTTAATGACTGGAACAAGATTGAATCGCTCATAAAGAAACTGAAACTCTGGCATAATATGATCGGAGAGAGAAATAATAAAACGTTTTTGTTGTACTCAGACAATTTTTATTCACAGAATGGAATGTCTTATTGTTAAAAAGAGGATATGTGCTATTACAATGCATAGGACATATTCACTTTTAACAATGGCTAATTTAATTCAGTTTCAGATATTATTGCAGCTTGTTTGAAGGTGACAATGTGGTTTGGAAAATGTTATCTCAAACATGAGGATCAACGGAGACAAAATATGTTAATTCTGAACTCTTTTGTTGAATACAAAGACAGCCGTTTCCCATGAAGAAATCCTTCAGTTTTGAATTATCATAGGATAAAGGGCCGAACAGCACTTTTAATTTTACGTGAAATTCGAAATTTTAGATAAAAATGAATATCGAAATTTACATGAAATAGCAATGAGATTTCTTCTTCGTTTTCCCATCTCATATCTTGCTGAATCTGCATTTCCTATATTGATTGATTAAAACGGAAAGGAGGAAACACGTACACCATTTTGTATGACTCCGTTTGGCTTGTATCTCAACTTATTATTGAGTTAGTAAGTAAACGGACAGAAAACAGCAAGAAAAGTAGAAACTCAGTTGTATTAAAAGAAACTAACTTTCCAATAACTTAGCTATAATGCCATAATGCTAAATTGCTGCGTTTTTAAACTCAAAATAATCATCAGTGTTTGAACTAGCGTTTAGAATTGGGGGCATCGTAGTTCTTTATTCATTAAATTACGTACGTTGAAGATTAAAATATTTGGGTGAGTATGTGACAAGTGTTTTGCTTACAATGGTGTACCGTCAAAACCTCGACAACAAAATCTCGCCTACAAAATATCGACTTACAATTCACCGACGTACAAAAACCATACCAACAAAAAGTTGCCAGCAAGACCCTCGACGACAAAACCTCGACGTTAAAACCTCGCCAACAAAAACCTCGATGACAAAAACTCGCCAGTAAAACTCTCAACAACAAAATCTCGCCAGCAAAAACCTCGACGACAAAACCTCGCGAGCAAAAGCCACGATGACAAAACCTCGCCAGTAATAATCTCGACAGCAAAATCTCGCAAGCAAAAACCTCGACGACAAAACCTTGCCAACAAAAACCTCGACGACAAAAACCTCGACGACAAAAACCTCGACGACAAAACCTCGCCAGTAAAACTCTCAACAACAAAATCTCGCCAGCAAAAACCTCGACGACAAAACCTCGCGAGCAAAAGCCACGATGACAAAACATCGCCAGTAAAAATCTCGACAACAAAATCTCGCCAGCAAAAACTTCGACGTCAAAAAACCTCGCCAGCAAACACCTCGACGTCAAAAACTAGGGGGGCTGATTAATAAAACACACAT
>JAGDQP010008181.1:32789-44258 GCA_022664845.1 Lepisma saccharinum
ATATATATATTTATATTTTACATAAATAATAAATATTTTGCTTTTTAAATATGATACATCTAATTTGCAAAAATTAAAAGAATGTAGTTAAACAAATTTAACTCCTAAAGTAAAACAATACATTTTTACAAAATTCACTCATTTTTTTAAATTAAAATTTAATTGCAGCGTTATGCAATAAAGTTTCGATTTATAGAATGAATTCTCACTACTTTAGCAACACCTTATTACTTGGTACCTGCGATATAAAAGAATTATATTCAGTTTTCTGGGATAAAAATGTCTATAATACCTAAACCCATAATATCTAAAATGTCTGTAATACCTAATACCTGAAAATATGTATAATAAATGAATTTTTAAGTAAACTCGCGTACTTAATATCTACAGCATGAGCTTTGCGTATACACTATATATATTCTTCAATACGTCTCTTTTTATGGCATTTGCGGACTTATCTACAACTTGAGTTATTTGCAGAGACTTAGGAAGTTTCTTCTCAATTGAAAGTACAGATAAAGCATTTAGCCTATCAGTGTCAGTTCTATTACGAAGATAATCTTTTACTTGGCGTAAACTAGATAATATTCGTACACATCCAGCAGTTGATGCGGGTATGCACATTGTAATAACACAGTTTGTGAAGTTCGTGAAAAGCAATTTTGGTACACCCCACCCGGACCCCACACGCGGTGGCTCAGTAGTAGTATGGGGTCTCCTGTGGAATGTGAGGTCCCTTGTTCGATCCCGGCTCGTGCCATGTGGGTTTTGTGGTGGACATGGACAAACACCGTCTGTGGGGGGTTCTCGGAGCTCTCCCGTTTCCTCCCACTTTCTTAATTCCACCAATTCACTCATCATCATCCAACAGGTCTGAGCCAAAGTCGCCTGTCTCTTGAAGGTCTTAAATTAAATTAAAATCGTGGCATTGTTCCACACTGTCTTAAAACCTTCGCAGACGATCAAATAATTCTTGAACAAGTCCCTGTTCAAGACTTTCTAAAAATTATTTTAGCAATTGCTCCATAAACTAGTGAAACCAAAATGTTTTGTCAACGAAATTCTGTATAAAACTACGCTGATTTTTTCTTATGACATATAATATAACAAGACATTTCACTGAAAAAGTTAGATGGTGTACTAATTCGTCCATTAGCTTATTTCAAGAATTTGATTCAAGATTTATTTGATCGTCTGCGCAGGCCTTTAGACCATTCCAAAAAAAAAAAAAAAAAACTGTCCCTCGCGCGACGGTAGCGTAAACTCGTAACCAGATACGAACTATCAACCGTCGATGTAACTTGAAAGGAGAAATGGTTTTGTAGTGACTTTTATCAGAGATGGTTCAGGCAGGGAATCTGATAATCCAAAAAGAATATTAATCGCCTCAACGCTGTGTTGATAATAGTTATGTTGGGATTTTATTATTCTTACAAGTATATTGTATTAATCAAACTGGGAGAGGGGGGGTTATAGGGGGTGCTAAGGTAGATTTTGGGTGTGCTTCAACCCCCTAGCCCCCTGTAACGCCGTCTCTGACCAAACACCCTTTCAGCAGAAACCTCGCCAGCACAAACGTCGACGACAAAACCTCGACCACAAAACATTGCTAGCAGAAATTTTAACAGCAAAACCTCGCTAGCAAAAACCCGTACATACAATGCTTCCAATGGCAATGATATTCTTTTTAAATTCTGTAAAGGGTAAAAGGTAAAATTTACCTAACAATGAAAAATTTTGTCCGCTAATTTTTACTCGTTTTCACATCGTCGCCTTTCTTGCATACTATCTGATAAAAATCGGATTTTGATATATTTTGTTGACCGCTTCATCCAGATGTGATCTATTATATCTTTCAAACTATCTTATCTGTATCTTTAACGGGTTTTGATTTATAAGAGAAAAACTTTTTAACGTAACTGCTGAAAAAGCATTTTCAAATCTTACATAGTAACGTAAACAAGGTCTGCGACGGTAGGCCATCGGCTCGAAGGTCCCGGGTTCGAGTTCCAGCAGGGGCATAGGTGTGGATTTGAACAACTAAAGGGCGAATTGTAACGGGCCGAAGTCCAAAGTTACTAGACTGGCCCATATAAAAATAAAGTTTACCACATTTTCTAACGTAAACAACGATACGATACTATGCAAGGTTATTTATTCGCTCTACCTTGGCGCATCCGTTGCCGTATATACTACCGGAAGTGATACGTTAGTGTGCGAGAGTTTATTTCTATAGCTTTTTGTAATCTCTGATTAGCGTATCTTCTTCTTATTATCAATATAATATTAGTTTACACCAGCTTGTTTATTGGGAGCGTTAATGTTAAGACTTATGACTACAATTCGTATTTTGCAGCAAGTGTTGGAAATTTCGATTTGCAACAAGTGATAAGTCTCCCCAAAAGCAATGAGAATGCTCTGTTCTGTAAAAGGCGTTAATTACAACCTCACCTTTTATAACATTGGAAACGAAGATAGTCACTGCTTTACCTGGCACGATGGGCCTGAGTAAAAAAGGAAGCTGTGAAACTAGTACTGCTATCAACAAAGTTCTCAAATTCTATGAACAACAAGGAATAAAATGAGCAAACCTTTTCTCGGACGGATGTACAAGTCAAAATAAAAGTTCAATAATAGCTACGATGATGCTGCACACAATTAACAACTCCACTAATTTACAAGAAATATCACTGAATTTTTTTCAATATCTCACCATGGCCAGAGTGCTCATAGAGGACTCTGCCCATAGCACTCACTATATGTAGAGCGTTGTCAAGAGATGGGAATGTGTATGTCCCATTACAACTTATTAAAATATTTCGTCTTGCTAGATTAAAACAACCCTATAATGCTATACAGTGATTTGTTGGACTTCAAAAGTTTATCAAAGGAAACTTTGATAAACTCTTACGTCTCTAACGGACAATAATGCAGAACAAGTAAGTTGGCTTGAATTAATGGAAGTTCGAGTTGAAAAAGCACGCCCAGACCAAATTTTTTATTTCAAAACTAGGCACTTACAAACGACAAGTAAAAGAAATCAAAAGGTCCTAGGAGATGTTACTGTTAAACAACTAAATCGATCACCTATTCCAATTCCTAAAGGGAAGTTTGATAATTTGGTCAAGTTGTGTTCTGTGCATAATCCAGTTATTAGAAACGAAGAACACAAACAATTTTATTTGTCCCTACCTCATGATTAAGGCGCAGTATTCTATGATCTACTTATCAATGGACACGACAAAAATTGTATAAAGTCTGATGGGAAAATGATGTGAATTAAAATTCCTTAAACGTTATTTTACCCTGATGTGACAGCTAGTCTTATAGTAAAGACTGTTCATAAACTTGATAAAACACAGAAGACAGTGGAAAGACTAAACGTTTACAAAGTTGAAACTATTTTTACATGTAATACATTGTTAGTAGTTAGCTTTTAGTTTCTACAGTAAAAACATTGTATTATTGACACTTTTACAGCCGTTTTATCTCAACGTTCTGACAGGGTTCTCTTGAAATTGATAATTATTTTCAAGTATTGTGTGATTTCTTCCAACAAGAATATTACAAAATATTGTTTTTCATTAGTTACATTTTTACACTAAACGTTAATTCATTATGATAGGAGCATGTAGCATATTTTTCTATGTGAATTTTGACAAAATGTTTCATTATAGTTACGTCATGGAGAAAAATGATCAGCTTATTTTGTTAATAATGGTGTGTTCACCGAAACAGTGCAAAATGACTCACGGAAAACTCATTCTTGTATTGAACAATATTTTATAAAAAAATAAAAATTGTATTAGTACATAATTATTTTGTACATTATTAACATGAATTTTATTTAACACATTTATTATCCAGATACGATAGCCAGTGACACGGATTCTTTTGGCAAAATTGGTTACAGTTTAATCTCACATATTAACGTATCTGTAAAAGACGCCATTTTGAAAAAAAAGGTTTTACAATTTACTTGATAGACGATAGCCAAAATTCATTCTTAAAGCATATTGTGTCTAAATATAATAACCGTGAATTAAATACTTTATCAACAGCTGTCAATTGAACGAGGACACAAACCTCCTTTCTGCTCCCCTGAAAAGTTGTGAAAAAGCAGATAAGAGTATGCAAGATGGGCGACGATACATCGACGCCGGTTGTATGTTGTAAGGTAAAAAGATAGCGCAAGGTTTTGCATGCGCAAGCGGTGAAGGAATACATGGATCCTTAAATTGGGTTGCACATGCAGAAGGATTCTCACTGGAAAAATCTTTTCTATTCAGTCGCATAGATGCTTAAATTTTTAAACCGTAACTGAGAAGGAAAGACTTATCGATCAGGTGAAAGTGACGAAAAATCTAAACACAATTATTTTTTAGGTAGATTTCGAAGAAATGCTACCTATTAGAGTCGTTACCATATCGCGACTTCCGGAAGATTTTCTACATAATTTTTCATTTCATAGTCCCTAGATCTGAAAACCATGGCCATATATATTTAGCCGGTTGAATAGGGGCTGAGAAGAAGTCCGGACAACGGGCGAAAACCGACAACGTTGAAAAATTGCCGAATTTCAGAAATTATACTTTCCGTTCGGTAGCCACGTTCTCCTTAGTTGTCGAACGGGTTGCATAAAACGAGTGACACCTTTGTCCAAAATTCTGGATCTACCTCTGCCTGTAGGCCTGATCGAAAGGGGCTTTCTTTTACTGTTAATAACATTTTTTATTCCAAAATTTCATTTAACCTAAGGTAGCCATTTTTAGGTTTAATTCCGATCGAAACTATAACTCGAATACATGTTATTAATGCAGAAAGTAAGCAGCCTCAATTTTGAAATTATATGTCAGAACATGCTGCTTATGGTAGTTTTTTCCTATCGCCCCCATTCACTACCTACCCCTTACCCCGCACTTCCAACCGTACGCTGCTCAGACCTACATCTGGTGACGTAAAAACGAATTACATTGTATTTGGCATGTGTATCCCCTTCCAAGCAGAGGCAAGTTCTTCCTTGGTAGAGGCTGAAATTTGAAAGCTCTTCCAACTTCCAAGCATGAATGGTCACTATTGTATCAGGTTTGTGTAAAATCCTTCCTTCCCACCCCTATTTTTAGGCAAGCCTAGAGCCCTGAATCACAGCGGTCAGAAACCATCGCGACTGTTCCAAAATGTTTTCAGTTTTTTTCAATTTCTCTTTCTCTCTCTTGCCCCTTTTCTCCCTCTCTTCGTAGGAAATAACCATTGTAGTCACCGCCTGCTCAATCTATAGCTGCCTGTCTAATCAGCGAAAAATCGTGTGTAGCCTGTCGCCACGAATTGGCCGCTAGATGGCAGGCGTATTCAAGGGTTGTTCTGCTAATCAAAAGCATTAAGTGATGCCGTTGCAATATGGAATTTTGATTTCTGTAAGGACACAGAATGATTGTTCTAAAGTAAAAGACAAATATAGTGGCTTTTATACAAAACTTAAGTGTAAGCAGAAGTCATTCTTCGTTATTTTCATATTTTCCAATTATGCGAGCGATGGGAAATGCTGATAAATAAAATTTGCTGTAGTGTATCTTAGTCAATAAAGCTTTAATAATAACTTCAAGTCCATGACAAAAAGAAGATGGATAAATCTGACCTCGAAATATTTTCAAAGTGTAATAAGAGAAGTCTTACCCCAAGAACACGAAAATTACTCCCCCTCCGTGAACCCCTACCCGTCCGCGAAAGATTTCTCTAGAAGAAGCTATAGTTCTAGCGTTGCTTTCACTATTAGATAGTACCTGACAACGATACTCATTAATGTATAGGAGACTACAATATATAACCATAACAAATAACGCCATAGAGACAGAATTAAATAACAATGTACGACTAGTACTGCACAGTACTACAATAATAATTTTAAAAACATACGTTTCTTAAACAATTCGTACTAAAAAGTAAAAAAATATTTTTTATGCATGATTAAAAAAAGAAAAGCATGATGGAGCTCACTCATATACAGTCACTTTAATATAAATTCTTCAATTGGCGCACCCTATCCTTTTCTTTTTAGTCATGCATAAACAAAAATAGTTTTAACTTTTAGTACGAATTGTTTATGAAAAGTATATTTCTCCAGTCTTTTATTATTTTTTCGAATTGTTTCGGTGTCCGGATACTTTTAATCAAACTGATGATGTCACGCAAATCGTAAAGTGTTCTGCAACCAGTTAAACGGAACATCGTTGCGGGCTTGTATTTATTTTAGGATAAGGAAGATCCTTACTAAAAAAAATATTATTAGTCAGAATTATCGCCTTTCCACAAACCGAAAGTATTACTGAGGCTTTCCATTCCTTTAGACGTTCCTCCTGTCTTATTACTTCGTTGACCTCGTTTCTGCTTGTTACATAACTTATGCTTCTAAGTATTTAAATTTGTTTACTTTGTCTATGATCTCATTTTTAATCGTAATGTTTCTATAGGCACTGTGCAGGAGAAAACAATCCACGGCATGTACAACTGCCTACCTCCAAATAAATCAAATGAATATAATGTTTACATTGCAATTGTCGGTTTAAACGGAGGATGCAGTGGAATAAAATAATTATCCTGACAGTAATCACAATAACACGCTATATGCAATAAATTCTAAAAATATGTAGTAATATTCTCGCAATTGCCTATTGCGAACGTGTAGGTTTATTATTTCCTATATACAAGAAATAACCATGACCTGTTCTTGATGTACTACTACTACTGCTTCTACTACTACTACTACTAATAATAATAATATAGTACATGTCAAGGCTCTCTTTAAACTGTGTTCATGTTTCTAGAATATCAAGGAGGCAATGGAAACCCATTGTTGGTCCATCTTGCCGAGAGACCTTCGAGTTAAGAACTTGCCCTTGAACCGTACACCTTCTAACATGTAATTTTAGGGGTCTAATATAGTTCTTCACTAATTAACGTTAGATTTGAATCATTCGAACATCTTAGAGAGGATTAGTTTTGTTTACGCAGAATCGTTTCCATTGTAATCTATTCTTTTTTTAAATTATTTTTGTAATTCAATCTGCCTTTTTTTAAGATATGGAAAGTGTGAGTAAAATAGTAAAAAAAAAAAAAAAAAAAATCAAGAACAGGAATAAGAAGCAAGGATTATTTTTAGTTTTTCCTGTATTAAATGATGTTTTAACCTCTCAGAGATTATCAATTTAAGAGCCTCGCGGTTCACGGTTGAATATCCTAAATACATATCAAATGTTTATCACGAAGTAAAAGGCTGCTATCTAAATCAGCGTTTCTCAACCTTTTTCACCCGGTGACCCACAATTAATTTATTTTGTCTAATATTTGCTTTTCATTTCAAAACATCACACTTGATTTTCTGTATTTGATGATAAATATCATACTTATATTATCCAAAAACTGCTCAACGAATTACACTGCTCTTATCTTTAGCAATTATGAAAAAAGCAAGGAAAATAAAATTTAAAAAAAAACTTTCTTCGAAACTTATTAGATTAAACCTGCAAAATCATATTTAAACTTATTTTTTACCTCCCTTGCGACCCCCTTCAACACAGTCCGTGACCCCCCTGGGTCACGACCCCCACATCGACAAACCCTGTTCTAAATAGAGGTGAGGACTCGAAATAGAATTTTTTACGAAAGGGAACGCTTTAACTTCGTCAATAATGCATCCAGAGTGCAGTGGCGTGCGCCCTCTTCAAGGGAAAATATTTTTTATAACATAATTTCAACAATTTACCTCAGAGGAAGTCCTCCATCACGAAAACATATCTCTGCCCCTGTTAACATGATGTCTTTTTTTTTACCTATGATCACCATACTAAGACAAAACAGGAAAGTTTCAACAATTGTGCAC
Organism: Lepisma saccharinum; assembly: GCA_022664845.1. NCBI lineage: Eukaryota > Metazoa > Arthropoda > Insecta > Zygentoma > Lepismatidae > Lepisma > Lepisma saccharinum. The sequence goes on from JAGDQP010008181.1 coordinate 40,666, forward strand.
CATTCTTTTCCTAAAACTCTTCGAAATATTCAGTTTTCCCTATACCAATACTCAAGAGTTACTGACTAAAACAGATGTATCGTGCTGCCTCTAGCGTCGGAATTAGGTAACAAATGTTCACGCGGCGAACAATGCTTTTTGAAGCGAATGGGCAGGCAGCTATAGATTCATCGGGCGGTGATTGTAGTACTCTCAATGAAAATAACGAAATGCACATTTTGAACTGGAGAAAAAACGGAGGAGTATAAAAGTCTGCAAAACTTTCTGCATTAATTATCATTATCCTGCTCTTTCCCTGTATTGCAAATATCTAAAGGGATCACGAAACAACTCAAGTCTCTTTATGTTGTTATGGTTCAAAATTTTATTATATTGTTTGAATCTATTCTTTAAAACGGTAATTCTTTTCCGGAATTTTTGTCAAGCGGTGAGACAGAATTCTCTGTAACTCAGGAATTACGAGTTATCAACAAGCATAGCCAAAGTAAACTATTATTTTTTCATAAACGTGCAAGAACAAAATTTGCTGAATTACAACCCATATATATAATAATAATTTGTTTGAGTACTTGTTTGTAGTGATAGAATGATACAATTTGGTATCAGTCCGTTGTGTTCTCATAAATAAATAATATCAAGTGACTTTTTCTTGGACAAATATATGGTTGGACCATTTTACAGTATATAATTTTGTGGTTTTATGTAAGTTGGTATGGTGACATTACAGTGAACGGGAATTTTTAATTTAGCACGTTCAAAATTAACTAAAAATAAGCTATTCAGCGAAATTGCTCTAAACTTTGATAGAGAAGTCAAATACTAGAACAGGAAATTGTTTGTGCAGACCGTTCCTAATAAGTCTTACTTCTTCCCATGTATCAAATATTTCCTGCGATTTTATACACATGTTTTTCTGTTGAAGTAAAGGAAATTTTATTATTATTATTATCAATGAATTGTTTGAATCAACTGTTCGTATACGCGGATGATGTAGATTTAATAGGGGACGATATAGATGTACCGTACTACAAAGCAACACCGATGTCTTAGTAGAAGCGTGCGATGAGGTCGGTCTAAAGGTAAACATAGATAAAACAAAATACATGATAACAAGCTGAAACACAGGGAATGAAGGATATAAAAATATAAGAATTGGAGATGAGGTCATAGATAAAGTAAACAAATTTAAATACTTGGGAGCATACGTAACAAGCAAAAATGAGGTCACGGAAGAAATAAAAAGTCGCTTAGTATCGGGGAACGCATGTTTCTATTCAGTCCAGAAACTTCTAACTTCGCGATTAATATCAAGAAAGTTAAAACTGCAAATATATAGAGCGGTTATTTTGCCGGTAATACTTTACAGTTGTGAAAGTTTGAGTAGGCCCCTAGCAGATGAACATAAATGACGTGTGTTTGAAAATAAGGTTCTTGAGAAACATATACGTACCGAAACCTGGCGAGATGACTGGATAATGGAGGAGACTGCATAATGAAGAACTCCACGGATTGCACGATTCACCAGATGTATAAATAATAAAATACCGACGTCTAAGGTGGGCAGGCCATGTAGCTCGGATGGGGAAAAAACGAAGATTATATTCTATCCTGGTTGGAAGGCCGGATGGAAGGAGGCCATTGGGAAGACTGAGAAGTCGTTAGGAGAACAATATTAGAAGAGATCTTCGAGAAGTAGTTGTTCGTGATGTAAACTGTCTTGATGTTGCCCAGGATAGAATCCAATGGCGAACGTTTGTTACTGCGACGATGAACTTGCGAGTTCCATAAGCTATAGAGTTAGTTAATTATATAATAATTCACAGCCATATTCAATCTACTACTGGATGAGGTCTCACACGGAGGAAGGAGGTGGTCTACTGCTCCCACGCTGACCAGACGTTGTTAGTTATGTATTGTTGCGGAACTATTGATCCGAAAATTGTGATATTGGCCTAAATTACGTAGCACTGACACCAACAAGCGATGCATAAGGTTGAAAAATCATCAATTAACTCTGGGAGCTAAAATCGATTGCTACATTTGTAAACATTGTTGCTCAGAATAGCCTAGGATCCACCCTATACCCCCGTAGAAATTTTGAGGTCTGGAAAGTTTAATTGTGTTTCAGACCTTTAGTAAATTCAGAAAATCTTGAGTAGACATCTTGATTTAGGTGCGAATTTTTTACATGTGCATTTCAAAATGGCGGTTTCGTATAATAAGGCTTTCGTAGTTTGTGAACTAGAAGGTCTAAAACCAACGTTAGTGTCAAAATGGCAGTATTTTGGGTCGATAAATTCAAAGAAAGCATTCACTGTGTTCGAGAGTTGTATCCGCCATTCTTTAGAACGGCGTCCCCGATCCCCGTCCCCTCCACACACAATGTAACATTGGTCCAGAAGTTCGGATACGGCCTTGTATTTCACAAGCTGACTGAGGAAATAAATATTTTAGTACACAAATAAATAATGGATATGTTGGAATGCATTTTGGGGTACATTACCAACGTGACCGCCATATTGGAAGGAGGACATTGTTTCTCAAATGATAGTGGGTCGTCTGACATTGTGACGAGCGAAACGTCGCTCGTATCCCCTTGAAACACTGAGTTTAGATAGAGAGGAAGCAACAAAAGAAAAATCCTACCTTGTCATATACCTTTCTTTTCATAACAGACAAATGATTTACTTTCTCCTATTTTCGAAAGTATTCTACAAACGCAATATTATCTCACTGTTATCAGCTTGAGTTCGTCCGATTTTTTATTATATATACCACGTGTATCAGCTTAAATTCGCTGTTTCTAGTCAGCACATTTTGCCCACCTCTTGGGCAATTTGTGGATACCACGCCAAAAAAAGGTACTTCTCTTTCGAGGCAAACCATTCATCAAGCCATTTTCGGACGTCTGCATACGAATCGAAGTGCTGCTCAGCGAGGGCGTGGCCCATCGACGCAAACAGATGGTAGTCTGTAGGGGCCAGGTCTGGTGAATAAGCGGGATGGGGTACCACCTCCCACTTAAGTGTCTCCAAGTAGTTTTGGACCACTTTTGACGTGTGCGATGGGGCGTTGTCGTGGAGGTATATCAGCTTGTCATGTCTTTGTTGATACTCCGGCCTTTTTTCACACAGAGCACGGTGCACGTTGATCAGTTGTTGGTGGTAGCGATGGGCATTGACAGTTTGACCCGGTTGCAACAGCTCAAAGTAGACGATACCCTGTTGATCCCACCAAACACACAGCATCGTCTTCCGTCCGAAGCGATTTGGTCTCGAGGAAGATATTGATGGTTGGCCGGGATCAACCCACGATTTCTGGCGTTTCGGATTCGCGAAATATACCACTTTTCATCGCCCGTCACAATCCGATGCAAAAACGACTTTCTTCTTTGTCTGGCGAGCAACATTTCGCATGTGTGTTGGCGTCTCTCCAGCTCCCGATCGGTCAATTCATGCGGCACCCACTTTCCGATCTTCTGAACCTTTCCCATGGCACGTAGATGCATGGAAATCGCTGCTTGAGTAACGTCCAATTGCTCGGCAAGCATTTGTTGCGATTGGATATCGTCCTCGTCCAACAGCGCCTGCAAT
>JAGDQP010008181.1:44658-55867 GCA_022664845.1 Lepisma saccharinum
AATCGCCAGGAGAAGATTGACTCACAGCAGAGATGTTTAAATGGGGAGGAGAAAAGATGAAAGAGGAACTTGCGAAATTATTCTCAATGTGCCTGAGGAAGACAGAAATGCCGTCAAGTTGGAATAATGCTGTTATAATTTTGTTGTACAAGAAAGGGGACAAAGAACGTGTCGAAAACTACAGTCCAATTAGTTTACTGTCAGTTCTATACAAAATGTTCACCAAAGTTATTTTGAATCGTATTGAACAAGACTTGGATTTTAACAAGGGAAGGGAACAAGCCGGATTCCGTCGTAGATTTAGCACAATGGACCACATACAAACATTGTATGAAGTTATGGAAAGGACTAATGAATATGAACTTCCACTATGTTAGGGATTCATAGATTTCGAAAAAGCTTTCGATTCGGTCTCCTTGTCAGCAGTACTTAAGTCACTTGAACATCAAGGCATCGAAACTGCGTACATCAAGCTACTGCGAAACATTTATTCGACTGCCACATCTGTCATTAAACTACATCAAGGAAGTGGAAAATTTAAAGTTGGAAAGGGGATAAGGCAAGGAGATTTAATTTTTCCGAAACTGTTTTCTGCGGTCCTGGAAAGAGTGTTCCAAAATTTAAACTGGGATGAAGTTGGAATTAAAATTAATGTCGAAAATCTTCATCACCTACAGTCGCTGATGATATAGTCCTGTTTGCTTCAAGTGCAGAAGAAATACAAACCAGAATGGAAGAACTGAGTAATGAGAGTTCGAAAATCGGCCTTAAAATTAACTTAAGTAAAACAAAAGTAATGTACAACCAACATGCTGCAAAGAATGAAGTGAAGATTAACGGAGACCCAATAGGCATAGTTGATGAGTATGTCTACCTAGGTCAGCTCAAAACATCGAATGCTAAGTTAACTGATGAAATAAATAGAAGATGTAAAATGGCGTGGAGTTCGTTTGGAAGACTACATTTTATATTCAAAAGCAAATTACCAATGTGTCTGAAGCGTAAAGTTTATAATCAATGTGTCTTACCTGTGATAATGTACAACCGTGAAACTTGGACATTGAATGCGCAAACAACTCAAAGATTGAGAGTCACACAAAGAGCAATGGAGGGATGCATGCTAGGAATAACCAGGAGGGACAGGAAGACAAATGAATGGATTCGCGCACAAACAAAGGTAGAGGATGTAATCAAGACTGTGAAAAAGACGAAGTGGAAATGGGCTAGTCACATAGCTAGACGTACAGATGGAAGGTGGACGACAAATATACTACATTGGATTCCTCGAGAAAAGAAACGACCAGACGACGTGGAAATGCAAGATGGATAGATGAAATCAAGCGGTTTTCAGGAGCTACATGGATGAGGATAACGATAGACCGAGATAAGTGGAAAGAAAAGGGGGGAGGCCTTCATCCAGCAGTGGATAGAAAGCTGGTGTATATGATTATATATATGACCTGTCTGGTCAGCGTGGGAGCAGTAAACCAATCTCCTCCCTCCGTTGAGAGGCATCATTCAGTAGTGGATTGAATATAGCTGTGGTTTATATATATATATATAATAATAATAAATCACAGCCATATTCAATCCACTAGTGGATGAGGCCTCTCCCCGAAGGGAGGAGTTGGTCTACTGCTCCCACGCTGACCAGACGGGTTGGGATATATATATAAACATTTTTAGGGTTATATCGAGTTTTCCTGGTAGCTCCTGTATGTCAGTTAGGGCCTTGAGGTAACTAAATGTTGCCTGTTTTCAATAATGACTTCGAACTTGGTATAAGCAATTCTACATGCTCAGTGATTTATTTTCAAGAATCAGCCTCTCTCCCCAGTTGAAGTCGAGTGACAAAAATATATAATAAATAAATATCTTATTTCTTTATTAATTGTATATTCCACGTTCCACTGATCAGGTTTTAATGGAATATACTCAATGCGCTGGAAAGTATTGTTGTAATATAAATTCGAATTTTTATGACCTTTAGGCATCCACGGCTAACGTCGGGATAGGATAGGGGTATCTTCCCGACATTTGCCTGGTGTGACAACAATCCGTTGAAAAACTTAGGATGGTCGGTCACTGATATCGAACATAGGGTCTCCTCATTGCGAAGCAATCATGCAGGTATTTTAGTTTATGCCACCACGATTGCTGTGAATACGTAGACAACTAGCAATTGACTTGTTCCGGGGAATTTTCTGCAAATACTGAACATCACTAATTCATCAGACGTAGTAGCATGCATAGGACTTTAGGTCCTCAAGAATCCAGATCTCACGCTCACATGACCACACTCTACACACTAAATCAGAAGAACGGAAATTTTCACTCGTTTCTCGATGAAAAAGTGATTAATCAAAATCTATTGTATTTCAATAACAAAGAATGCTTTTCAACAAAATGAATACAATCAAATAAAATCTCTACTTGACTATTTCAGTTTTGCACCCACCCAATCCCTTGTTTTGAAAATGTGTGTCGAAGTCGTGTCAAAATTGTGTGGATTCAAGTATTTCCAGAAGAAATAATATTTTGAGAAATTCCTAAACGCAACATGTATTGGGAGAAACGCCTTTTATAATGTTTGCTTTTCTTTTCGTTTCTGTAGGAAAAGAATGAAAAAGGGACTACGGGTCTTTTTCTGTTTCTCCCTTTCCCCTTGTCATTCTTTCCCTTGTTAGTACATGCTGCGATCAGGGCAATAAAATTGCAAAGCCTGTATAACGAGTAAGAAGGGTCCTTTTCTTGGTCTGAGAACCCACCCCCAGATATTTTGTAAAAAAAAAAAAAAACTCTTACCAAGACAATGGTATGTTTTGGTGCTTTCTCATGCCAATATTAAATTAAAAAAAATCTACATTAGTGTCTTGAATAATCGGAGAAATCAATGAGACAGGAATCAAGAACACTTCCTTTTTCTTTTTGCAAGAATTCTCCACAGCCCCCACTGGTTGTCACACCCTCAAATTCTTGAGTGCACCCCAACTTCAAAGTGTTGTAGTTTTCTGTTTAAAATTAAACTTTTCAGTAATATTTGATTTTATGTATCTTTGGCCAACAATGGAGATTTCTCAACAATGCATATTTAGTAGAACGAAAATGTTGTATGTACATTTCCCTAGATCATAGATCATCAAATGGTTGACTCCGGTCTGGATTCGAACTCCGAAGCCTTTCTTCCCAGACCTCCACGGAGTTCACGGTTTGATAAGTATTTCAATGTCAATTTATTTATGGTCTTTGGCAACTTTCTTTTATAATGGGTTTGACAGGATGTCAAGAGTAGTGTGTGAATGAATTCTATATACACACTTCACTTGTTGAAATGTCAGTGAAAAGCATATAAATATTGTGAATTCATGCTCAAGTTCGTCGTGTTTACTTTCTTTATTTTTAGTTATTCCATACAATTATACGAAGTAGCCAATAATCGTATTATCCTATTCAAATGTACCGAGCGGTCCTAGCTCAGTTGGTAGAGTATTCGGAAAGTCCTGAGAACGATCCCAGCGGTCGCCTATATCTCAGAGATTTTCAGAATTTTTCCTCAGTCACAACCAACCAAATACCGGACTGGTGCCTACTAGTTAGGCCCTGGCCGATTACCTTCCAACATCCTCTCCGTCACCTTATCGTGTCCTGAATCTGAGATGCCTAAGGCAATGAATAAATTCAAAATCCAATTTGAATGTATTTGTGACCTTTAGACATTTACGACTCAGGCCCGCATGGAGTACAAAAAAGAGTCGACCTAGACTAAGTTGAAGACATCACCCCGGTATTTATCTGGTGTGACTGAGGAATGTCACTGGAAAGCCTCGGTCAAGATAGTCGACCGCTGATATCCAACCTCGGGCCTTCCTAATGCGAAGCCAACACTCTACCAACTGAAGGACAACTGCTCTGTTGTTGCTACCCTGTCTTATTCATGCTGGACTAATTATCAGAACAGCAAAGGTTTTTTTATTGCGAAATTCTCATTAACCTGGACACTCGGAAAAAATAATTCAAGACTCCTGTCCTAGGAATTGGTGAAATGTGAAATTGTCTCTCATCAATGCATAGGGAATGTGTGAACATCATCTGTACATTTCCCTATGCATTGGTGGAGTGTTCGTTCCTTAGTTCGAAGATTTGTATATTTACATCTGAAATTACTCTCTCCACTGATGTTTAATTCCGTATCTTTTGTCAAAAATTGAAAGTTTTAACAATGCATATTTCAGAGTATAAAATTTTTGTCTGCACCTTTCCCTGATTAAATGTTACTTCATACGAAGTTTCGTAGTTCTCTGTTCAAATTTACGCTCTCCAACGATTGTTTAAATTCTATATTTTTTGCCAACAATATAAGGTGGCTCAACAATACAAGTTTGAGAAAAAAAATATGTCTGTACCTGCCCCAAGGTATTGGTTGTGTTACTTCATGAAATGTTTTGTAGTTCTCTGTTGAATATTGAACTTTCCATTACTGTTTGAATTCTGTTTCTTTAGACAACAATGTAAGGTTCTTAACAATGCTATTTAAGAAATAAGAATATAAAAAGTTACCTTTGACTAGCTATCAGGATAGTGTTCCTTCTTTCGAAGTTTCGTAGTTTTACATTCAAAATTACGCTTTTCATTGCTTTCATATTATATTATTTTACCAACAATTAAGGTCTCTCAACAACGCATATTCGTGAGTTCAAAAATTGTGTCTGTATCTTTTCGTAGGTATTGGTTGAGTGTTTAAAATATTCAAGTTTCGTAGATCTCTGCATTCAAAATTTCGCTTTTCACTTATGTCCTAATCCTGTATCTTCGGCTAAAAATAAAGGGCTCTCAACAATGCATTTTTGGGAGTATGAAAATTTCGTCCCAGATATTGGTGGAGTTCTCAGTTGCTGAACAATTTGTAGTTCTACGTTCAAAATTACGCTTTCCATTGATGTTCGAAATTTGTCTTTTTGCCATTAATAGAGGCCTCGCAACAATGTACAATAGAGAAAATAAAAAAATCGCCCTATGTTGCCCTATTTATTCGTGGAGTGATTCTAAGTTCGAAGTTTCGTAGTTCTTTGATGAAAAGTACATCTTCCAACACCAACAATGGAACTCTCTCAACAATGTCTATTTGGAAGTATCAACATTTCGTCTGTACTTTCCTTAGTTATTAACAGAGTCTTAGTAAGATAATATTTTCGTTGTTCTGCGTTCAAAATTACGCTTTCCGTTGATGTTCGAAATTTGTCTTTTTGTCAACAATGGAGGCCTCGCAACAATGTACAATAGAGAAAATAAAAAATCGCCCTATGTTGCCCTAGGTATTGATGGAGTGACTCTAAGATCGAAGTTTCGTAGTTCTTTGATGAAAACTACGGCTTCCACTGATGTTTGAAATTTGTACATAGTCTGTATCTTTTTACAACATTGGAACTCTCTCAATAATGTCAATTTGGAAGTATCAACATTTCATCTCTACTTTCCTTAGTTATTAACAGTGTTAGTAAGTTAATATTTTCGATGCTCTGCGTTCAAAATTACGCTTTCCACTGTTGTCTTAATCTTGTATCTTTGGCTAACAATAGAGGTCTCTCAACAATGCATTCTTGGGGGTATGAGAACTTTACTCGTAGCTTTCCCCAGGTAATGGTGGAGTTCTCATTTGCTGAAAATTTTGTAGTTTTATGTTCAAAATTACGCTTTCCGTTGATGTTCGAAATTTGTCTTTTTGCCAACAATGGAGGCCTCGCAACAATGTACAATTGAGAAAATAAAAAACTCGCCCATATGTTGCCCTAGGTATTGGTGGAGTGATTCTAAGTTCGAAGTTTCGTAATTCTTAGATGAAAACTACGCTTTCCATTGATGTTTGAAATTTGTACATAGTAAATATGTGAGATTGCATTGCCATCTAGCGTCAGAGATTCTTCGATTTCCAAGGAAAAAGGAACATTAACACTAGAAGTCCGCTGCGGGGTCTTTTCTGACCCCAACATCATAATTTTTATTATATTTTTGAGAATTTTACTTTTGTTTGGGCGGTAGCTTGTGATTTTGCTTTGAAGAGTTTACTGTGTAGTATATTTCAATTTATATTCAAAATTAACAATATATTAAGGAGAAATGGATGTTATTTATAAGCAAGTAAGTAGTTACTGTAAGCAAATCTTTAAATTCCTATTTTTACTTCACAACGGTTTTTCCGCCTACATGTGAGGCCACCGGCCTAAATTTTTCGGCCTACATGCGTGGCATTTGATGAAATGGTTTTTGGTAAACGGTACTGTGTTTGTAGGTCAGCTCATTTTAGATCTTTAGGCAAACAAGTTTCGAGGCCAGCTCCTGCTAGATCATTCGAGAATTTTCGGTCACATATCTTTAAATTAAAATCAGCTGGCATTTTCCCGAAGGCACTAGAACATACTATGCACATTTAACCTGAGTTTGCTTTGAAAAGCGCCCCTTAGGGAACCTGCCAGATAACAGAAAATTCACGATTGGAAAATAATTTTCTGACGGCCATATTGCGTTTACGTCATTGTGCCTTCGTGGAATCTGATATTTTCGAGAACATATTGGAATATTGGAACATATTCGAGTCCACTACCGAGGCCAAAAATATACAGTTTTGAAATCCAAGATGGCTGCAGCGCGAAATGTAACAATTGTTAAAATTAATCAGAATTTCGTGAAATTTCATATGTGGGGCTTTGAAGGGATTCTGAGTTCAATTCCGAAGCTACAATTGTTGAACTTCGAAATTCAAGATGACGTCAGCCCGTAATATCATAATTGTTTAAAATGATCAGAATTTCATGAAATTTGATTGTGGGGGTGTGAAGGGATGCTGAGTTCAACTCCGAAGCTAAAATTGTTGAACTTTGAAATTCAAGATGGCGCCAGCGCGAAGGAACAAAATTGTTTAAAATAATCAGAATTTGGTGAAATTTTATACGTGGGGGATTGAAGGTGTGTGAAATTCAACATTGAACCTAAAATTGTTGCATTTTGATATCCAAGATGGCGGCAGTGCGAAATGTCATAATTGTGAAATGTCAGATTTTCGTGAAATTCCATATGCGGGGTTTTGAAGGGGTACTGAATTAAATTTGGAAACTAAAATTGTTGAATTTTGGAATCCAAGAAGCGGCAGCGCAAAATATCATAACTGTTAAAAAATCATCTAAATAGTACAATCTACAGTTATTCCGATTGAGGTAACACGCAATTTAGCCATTGAGGGTTAAAGCACGGGAATGAGCTGCCTGTTATAAAATAAAATAACTAATGCAGCTACCATTGACCACATTCTGAAAGCAATACTTTTTGTTCAGTACCAACACAGGTTTTTACGCTTGTCATCGCTGTGCGATCCGGTTTTTAAATTGTGTCTTAATTCTTGCAAATAACTAAACATTATTTACAGGATGCACTATCATATACACAGTATGGAACACTATTATATAAACAACTAAAAAATACTACTACATCAAAAAACACGCCCGCACAGCGATACCAAGTCTGAAAATTTGGTTTACAATGGATTAGACTGGAAATGGAAAACGACGTTAAATGTTTGTTTGCGTCTATCTTCCAACACTAACCAGTCATTCCAATATGGTTACGTAGAGCTCATAGCTACTACTCTCTACGTCCGCCTCTTTGAAGTAACTCCTGGCGTCATGTTATTGTTTCTTGCGTTGAACGTAATGTGAATCGCGTACAATTAAAATAAATCTAATCTTAATTAATTTATCCTGTTTCCGATATGTTTGAAAATGTTGAAAATGAGTACAACAAAAAGAGTCTAACCTGACTTTCTAACGTATGTTCTTGAAATATTGAGAATACAAACGAAAGCAAAATGTAATTGTTGAAAAGTGGGAAAAAAGAAAAATGTTGTGTAGCGAAACCAAGAGAAAAAATACGCTATGACTGGCCAACCGGCCACCGGTTTTCACAGTGCATTGAAAGTAGTTCAACTGAACACCTATAAATGGGAGTGCAAGGAACGTGAACAGGTCTTGAACATTATTTCCCCAAGAGCGTCCACTAATCTCTACCATAAACATCAAGCTCTACGTAACGCTACTGGAGTAATCGGCTAGTATCGAAATATGGACGCCAAAGCAAATAAATATTTAACCTCGATTGCCGACTACCAGCCTAATCCACTATGGGCCAAATTTTCGGTTCTTATCCAGTTTTATATATATGTTAACATTGTGTGACCGTTTCCTCGTTTATGCCCCTTAATTCTTGAGTTATACAGGTACCGAACTGTGTAAGTAAATAATATTTAGGTTATTGGCAAGTATTAAAACATAAATAAAAAACAGGCCACACAGTGATAGTAAGCGTAAAGAACTGAGAATTAGGTCTATATTGGTTTAGGCTGGAAGTGGACAGTCGAGGTTAACTACCCTCCGCTTCCTGACTTCATGTATTCATTAAATTTTTAATGGCTCCGATCAGTTCAGTATCACTTTGATAGAGGTCACTGAATAAAACAAACAAAATGCAGATTTCTTTTTTGCGAATTAATTGACCGGCTCCAACGCCATCTTGTTTCAATTTTGCGTGTTCCCAGTGTAAATATAATGATCAAACAGGACTTTCTCTACGCTTCAAATTAACAAGGAGGTACGTCATCAGTTGAGCACAGGGATTGGATTACTAAAAACTAGGATGTATATAAATTAACCAGGGCTGAGGGAGCTGGGCGACGTGTCCTCGGTTAGGGGAGGCATACCCGAAAGTGCCGTAGTAGTGGTGGTGGTGGTAGTAACAAATACAGCATATTTACACCATGAGGGCGCAGCCACCCGGAGATTATGGTTACGATAATGGGGGCGCAGCACACAAAACTTACAAAGTTAAGGGCGAAGCCCGCCACGTTGAAGCGAGTAGTGGTGAATGGCCCAATGACTGTTGCCAACAGTTTTTTCACCCCGCCCCAATGGGCGGGTACTTTTGCTATTTATGTTTAAAATGGTTTCAAAATCCCTTTTCCAGTCACTCAACCATTAGTAAGTAAAAATATGCAAGCGATCCCAGAAGAACATGCATTTGCTAAATTTTTAACATAAATAGGTGATGGTGTTTATAAGTAAATGAATTCTGAGAAGTGATAATCTCTTGATTTGGCATCATGTGTCATCTCAGAAACTAATACAATCACTGGCACTTACAGAAAGGATATTACATGACCAGCACATATTTTCAGTTTCTCTAGGTTTTAGCACGTAAAAGTTATCATTGTAATTAAATATTGGGTTTGGGAAAAAGTTCGTGGCGTTTTTTAGTAAATTTCAACTGATTTTCTTATAGGGTGCAATATGAATTTATTTAATCCAAATATGCTCCATTATTATCAACAATGTTTCGCCATTTTGCGGGTAGAGCCATGATGCCATCGGTGAAGAACTTCTGTGGTTTCTGGTTGAAAAACTGAATCAAGTGGTTTTCACAGGCTTCTTGTGAAACCAGGATAATTCCATTGAGAGAATTCTGGAGAGATCGGAACAAGTGACAGTCCGAGGGTGCTATGTCTGAACTATACGCTGGATGCATCAAAACTTACCAACCAAGCTTGCGCAATTTTTGACGGGTCATCAACGAAGTATGTGGTCGGGCGTTGGCATGACACCTTTCCTATTGTTCAATTCGGCCCGTTTTCTTCCAGTATCCTGGCGTGATCTTTCTAGTTGTTCACAGTAGAGTTGAGAATTACTCGTCTGACCAACTGGAAGTAGCTCATGGTGGACGATTCCCTTCCAGTCCCACCACACACACAGCATCACCTTGTTCGGCGTCAATCCAGGCTTCGCGAACGCTTGTGACGACCCACCATCCCTTCTCCACGATCTTTTACGCTTCCCATTGTCGTATGTGATTCATTTTTCATCACTGGTTATGACACGTTTCGGAAATGGATCGATTTCATAGCGTTTCAGCAGCGCATCGCAGATGTTCATTCGGTCTATCATGTTTTTTTCGCTCAACTCCTGCGGAACCCATACATTGAGCTTCTTTTTGTAGCCAGCTTTGTGTAAATGGTTCAACACAGTTTTGTGGTCAATGTCTAGCTCCATACCTGTATCGACACTGCTGATATGCTTATCTTGCTGGACCTTTTCAAGAATTTCATCAGCTTTTTCAGTGATTGGACGACCAGAGCATGGCTCATCTTTCACATCAAAATTACCAGAACGAAAGCGAGCGAACCATTTCCGCGCAGTAGATTTTGATAAAATACCTTCTCCGTACACAGCACAATTTTTTCACACGCCTGCGTAGCGTTCTTCCCTTTGTCGTAATAAATTGCAAAATATAGCGCAATTTGACATTACTGTTCTCCATTTTCACATGCAAACAACTTTCCAACCAGTGCACCAATTTCGCTGTTTATACACTCACAGTAATGTTCCAAGTGTCACTTTTCCAACGAGCGTTTAGTGATGGCGCTGCGATCTGTTTCCTGAGGTATTTGCAATTGACGCCATCTATCGGGGAAACGCCACGAACATTTTCCCTGACCCAATACATTAAAAAAAAATGTTTGTTCAGCTTCCTGGAAGATCAAGAACCTACTTAGGGTAATTAATTTTATTACTTAAGCTGAAACTGAACTTCTAAAATATCCCACTGAATTTTTGGACAGTTTAGACATGAGCTGCTTACCACTATAAATTGTAGAATTAAAAGATGGTTCTATTGTGATGTTATCGATGAACTTGAACGGAGAACAAGGCTTATCGAATGGCCTTGATAATGAATGGCCTGAAAGGCTTAATTCTTGACAAAATGTATGATAGCTTCTTAAATCTACTAATTATAACTGGGGCTAATGTTGGACAAAGTGTACTTCTTCCTTGCTTTCATATATGGCTATATGACACTACTTTTCTATTTACTTTTAAACGAAGACGGTTTCCGATTCGATTAGCATTCTGTATTAAGATAAATAAGACACCAGGACTATCCCTCGATGTCCTAGGCACACTTGTCTTAGCCTGTTTTTCAGTCATGAACAGTTATATATCGCACTGTCACGTGCGACATCTTTTTAGAACGTAAAAGTTGGTCTGAAACCAATAAGTGGATGTAGTGCTAACGTTGTTTTTTAGAGAAGTTTCGTAAATTTAAAGATTGTTTTCTATTTATTGTTCTATTAATAATTTGTTTCATAATTTAGTTTTCTCTTCTGTGTCTGGCC
>JAGDQP010008182.1:13049-46512 GCA_022664845.1 Lepisma saccharinum
TCTATCTATCTATCTATCTATCTATATATATATATATATATATAGAGAGAGAGAGAGAGAGAGAGAGAGACCTAATAGATTCGCCCAAAGGGGTTAAATCCAATGACGCTGTACTTATGATCAGAACATGATACTTCCAATGGTAGAAACACATGTTGTAAGTACGCATGGACAGTTGATTGCTACAGTGCGGGACCAGGTTGAGGGGGGACATCACATTAGAGTACAGTACGAACAAAAAGGATTGTTTGTCCGCAATATGCGGGTTGCAAATATGGTTTTCTAATCTTGCATGTCCTGATTCCAAATGAGAGCCACTATAGTGTCTCCATGTGTAATCACGTACTAAGTTTGGATGTCGTAGTCTGTTAAATCAAGTTTTCCGTAAAACGTTAGCATCATCTACTCCAAAGGATTTGCATATGACGCTTAGGTCGAGTGTAACCGCTTGAAACTTATGTTTTCCAGTACACTAGCTCCACCTAACGGAACCACTAGTAATTATAGCATTAATATTGCTCTTTACTAATGGTAACGGACGACAATTATTATGAGTCGAAGTGACGTTTATTTTAATTTGAAGGCGCAATTACGGCACAATAATCGTATCTTCAACGACAGGTATCGAACCCAGTGTCAACTGCGATTGCTGTTTTTACCTGTTTTGAATTAGGCGGGAGAGAATTGTATTTTGCAGGCAATAGATCAATGGCGACGAACATGTTCTGCGGTATGTAATCACTGCTACGCCGATATTCCCCTAGAATGCGATGGTCATAATTGTAGGAGCTCAGGTGTACAGAAAACACCTTTGATGGCACGTTCCTCGTCTGTATGGGTACATTCATCGGTTTTCAACTTCTCCATACAAGTTCTCCATAAACCAAACATTAGTTTGTTATGCACATTGTACGGTAATATTGGAATGTTCAGGTCTGTTGGAGGGAGGACTTTACAAAAGACTAAACCATGAATCTGACTTGGATCAGGCATGTCCGTGTTCTTATGAACGGTTGCGGGTCCCACTAGCCATTACCCATGGGTATAGCGAGGTAAAATCGACAAACTAAATTACTTCCAAATTCACTACATTCGTAAAGGCATTGGAAGTATTCGGTTCGTCCAACTTTAAACTTATCCTTAGAGCGTAATGGTTCTTCAATATCGGAACAGTGCTCGCGAAGAAAGGCTTGAATATCCTCTGAAGTCTTTACCTGTTTAGGAAACTACTACATAAGAGTGTGTCCAACTACGGATAAATTATAATTCAGTTAAAATGGGAGTTGGTAACACTTAAATATGTATGTGTGATGAAAAAAAATACCGATGTATACTAGTAGAATAGTGGTATGTGGCACAGGTGCTGTAACGCAAGCGATGTCACTCAGACACCTGTCCTTTATTCAAGAATACGGTAAAAGAACATGCCCTCCAGGCACTAGTTGGTTTCCTTGTGCATGTAGATTGATGCTGGGCGGCATAGCTGAAAACAGGTTCTCAGATACTCTTTTGTTATTGTTTGCTGTATTTCAGGGGAAGAATCCTAAGAGCAAGTAATAAAGCATGACCATAGGTGTGATGCAAAGCCTTTACTTTTATTATGTTATGATCTCTTTTGTAAAACACTGTTCTGTGTTGATCGTTAGGAAGTGTGTAACAGTTATTCTAATGATGTACCTTTATCATAAACCCTACATGTAAGTGACAATACGGTTTAGTGTCGTCCTTCTGTATGTGCATATTTATTGGTACATGTAGTTCTTGGTTTGTTAGACCACAGTGATGTACTACGAACTTGTTACACTGTTAGTCATGCACAACTAGTTTATGAAAGTACCGATAGAGGACACAACAGGGTAGTTACCTGCAAAGAAATTGTGTATAGGATAGCTTTCGTTCGCGTCCGCGCACTTGTGGTATATCCAGTAGCTAATGCCATTGGTCTTCTGTTTGTACGTACGTTCTGACGTAGCAGGATCTGCTCCGCCATTGTGTATAAACGCTACCCATTCTGTTGCGTTCAGTATTGTTTACAATCTTGTTAAATTACAAATCATGAAAAATCCGATCGTCGTTTTGCTTACTGCCCTGGAAATGCAAGGGTATGACGATCCTGAAACTGTTTTTGAGTGCTAGCGGTCTCTGTGCTACTACAAAATGGTGATTCCAAGGTGAGGAATCCGATCCTGACATATTGCTGCATCATCTCCTATACTATTTTTGGAACGACGAAGAAGCTGTGTTACAAAATTGTGCAACTGCCCTGGACATTCTGGATCTGGGGTATTATGGCATTTTCGGAAGTGTGGAAAGTGAAGACCTGGCATGGAGTTACTATTGCGACCTGGTATCAAACGCTGACGGATTCATTTCCCAGGACGATATTGAATTCTTTGGTTTGGAACCTTGTTCGAGTGGTGTTAGTGTGCAGGACAGTGATGATGTGTATAGTGGCATGGATGTGTGTGACCATGTGTGTGAATTTGCCTCGGATAGTGATATGGATAGTAAAGTGCAACGTTGGATGCAAGATCGTACTATGTGTATGATGTATGGTACTCAAATTTGAAATTATTTCTGAAAAACTGAAAACCTATCCTAATTTCGCTCTGCTAGGTCGTCAAATAACAATCAAGTCTGTTGTAACCACCATTCGTAATCCTGAGACGTTTGTAACCAATTTGTTTCATTTTGCCATGAACAATTTACTTCACGATGTCGATCCAGTCTCCAAAGTTGGATTTAGTCTCAAGAGCTCCAAGTGCACTGTAGGAAAGGCGATATAATCCCATTTCAAGTCCGGGCACATCTTACGGTATGCTTCGGAAAATCGAAAATGTGCTAATCTCCAACGATGAATTCTTATTAGGTAACGATATTACGATTCGGATCGATATGACAGATCGTTGTCGAGGCAAGGTGCAACGTGGACATGCTAAGTATTTACCCTTAGCGGACTATCTACAGAAGGATGCAATTAGTGTAGATAATGTTTCCTACTGTCTTTCGATGGCGTTGGTGTTAGGCAAACTACGCGCGAATAACGAACATCGAAAGACAAAATATATGCAAACCCATACTGAACGCTGGCGTGACAAAGCAGCCGAGTTGTGTTATTTTGCAAGGGTTGATTTACATCGACATAATGGAGGGTGGTTTAGACGACGTCAACAAATTTCAAAAGCATTTTGGCAATCAATATCAAATTATTGTGTACAGTCGTGTCTCCAAAACACGCCAGTACGAAAAAATGTATGTTGACCCCAGCTCAGAGTAAAATCTTTTTACATTATGAAAACAATCACTATGACATTATTATAGCGATATCCGCCCCTTTTGTGTAGTAAGGGCTATAGTGACTATTGTCTTAATCCCTATATGGAGCTCCGTTTTCATGAATGTGAATATAGATGTAAACTATGCCATACGTATCATCCCGATACCGAAAGTCCTGATGAAACAAAACGCTATTGTGACAAGTGTAATTGTACCTTTGTCAATCAACCATGTTTCCACACATGCAACGATAGCAAAACAAATATATATGTGATCATGTTCAGGTATGTGTTCAGTGTGGTGTAAAACTCGATTGGCGGATTAGAAAGGAAAAACATGTTTGTGGTGAACGTTTCTGTGACCGGTGTTAGATGTATGTTACCGAGACCCACATGTGTTAGGTCAAACCTGAGCAATCTGAAAGGGTAGAGGATTTTCTTTATATCGTCTTCGATATTGAGACTATGCGATTGGATGCTGATGACAAGGGTGAGCATGAATTAGCATTAAATTTAATTTGTGCGACACATCGTTGTTATGAATGCAAAGATATTCATGAATCTAGCTATATATTTAATGTTTGTGGGGATGAGAAGGACAATCAGGATTTTATATTTTATACCATGGACCGTTTATGAGCCATTTCTTAGAAGAGGGTCCTAAGTTTACGCCAGTGGTTGCTCTGGTACATAATGCTCACGGATTCGACAATTTATTTGTTGCCCTTGAAATATTAGAACAGCGGCAATTAGCGCCTGTAATACTTACTAGTGGACACAAAATAAGGTAACTCACGATCAATAACATTATATTCAGAGACACGTTCCTGTTTTCCAGAAGGAGGACCATTCCGCATTTATTCAATATTCCAAGGAATTAGAATTGTGTTGGATTATATCGACCTGGAGTATTACGACCTGGGAGCAAATCCGATGAGGATGCAAGGAATATGGCACAAGGATTGTGTGAAAGGTAAAAGGACATTCGATTTCCAACGTAAATTGTTGCAGTACTGTCAAACTGACGTACGTATTCTAACTTTAGCTCTTATTCGCTTTTGTAATCTTATCGAAAGTAAAACGGGTGGGCTGTAATGTTATTTGCATACGGCCACTATCGCTGCCGGGGCTATTGTTATCGTACACAGTATATTAAAGATAATACCATCCCTGTTAATCCTCCATTAGATTTTCATCATGGTACAGCTATGGACAAAGATTGTCGCATATCTTTAGAGATTATTTCCCAAATTCCCTGTTATTTCCCTCGCAGAGGAATATTTCTCGCAGTAGAGGGAAGTTCCCTGACGTTGAAAAATATGAACATAATCCGACATTAAAACCCATTACAGAACAATTGTGATATATATTGTAATTATTTTCACAAGTAAATAAGGGATTAGAAATCGAAAACAAGATTTTAAAATAATAACATTAAATTATAAACGCAATGTGGTATCAATTCACACTCTTACCTTGAAATCGAGTAAAATAACTGTTTCTCAGTGTTTAATAGGCTGGACGAGGGGTTATCACAGTGGACTCATACTGAAATTTCATTTTGTCACGGGTTCAAATTCTGGTCGTCGCTATTGTTTCCTAAATTGTAGATTATTATTGATAATCTTCATTTTTATCGCTTTTTTCGTTTGATATCTAATTTATTTATGATACTTCTATATTTTACTGTTAATTTAACAGTCATTTCAAGAATCGTTTACTATTTTAGTAAAATAACGTAATCTGAAAACCGATTGACTTTTTTTTAAAGAGCTTAAGAATGTAAATAATGTGTTAGAAATGTTCTTGAATAAAACCATTTAGTGATTATTTTATTGAACGCTGCAATTGCCCCAACTCTTCCGAGAAGATTAAGGGCCAGTTCTACAATCGACGGCTGAGCTTCTGGTCAGGGCTAAGTCCAGGCCAAGTCATATTTTGGCCAATCAGAGTACGCAAAATGATACTTGGCTTCAACTTAGCCCTGACCAGAAGATTAGCCGTCAATTGTAGAACTGACCCTAATGAGCATCGAAGCTCTAAGTTAGTTCTTGAGTCTAGGTCACACCACACTAGGTTAGTTTACCTACCAGTGGCTGTTGGGGGTTCCCACTTGGTTTACCATCGCCTGTATTAAATACTAATGGCAACGTTAATACAGAGTAATCCATATAGACCTTTACAATTTCAATTACTTGTATATTACTTTCTTGTGGAAGAGACACATGCGCGGAAGAGAGGGGGCAATTACTTTAAAATGTATCGTTTAGAACGAAAAAATAGTCATTCTGTAATAACTGGGGGCAATGCCACCCATGCGCCATCATAAATCCGGCCATGATTAGTGACAGTGAATTTGAGATTGCATTGCGTTGTCGAATCGGCTCCAGCAGAATCCGTTGAGCAGCCATCGCTGAAATTAAAATAAAATTATCGTCCATAGTTGACTATTGTTAAAAAGTTGAACAGTGAAGGCTTACATAAACCTTATTTTCTCATGTGACGTAGGCTTTAATACTTCTACTATTACGTACTACTATTGCGGCTACCGCTGCTATTAGGTCTCTTAATAGCAAAGCTATAGCAAAATGGACCTTCCATTCCCGCTCATGGTGTTAGGCCGTCCGTCCGTGTCTAGAAATGCAATCTCAGGAATTACCAGGTGTAGAGAGATGCCTGAGATGTTCTTGGAAAAGTGTTAGTTAAACCAGCTCAGAGCCCCTGGAACCGTCTTGACTGGTGCAGTGATTCAGTATTGCCAGCCCATTTTAAAAAATCAATTCTAAAAATAGCTACCATTCAGTTAAACTTAGCTGCACCAAACATTATTCGACGCAATACAAATACTTTCAGAGGGCATACGTCGCCGAGAAATTCACTAACCAGTGTTGGTAGACTATTTTCTATAAAATTATCTTTTTCTTCATATTGCTTCCATTATTTTAGTCAGTGCACTAAACTTTGCTTAAACATTGTTTCACTCAGTAAGAAGCTATTCCTTCTCCACAGGAATCCCGTTGTCAGTATTGTCAGTCAATGCCAAAATATATATATATCTTGAACCATAAGACATACATTATGTGCCTTTCGAAAGATCTTAGATTAGCTCAGAGGCGCTGAAATAGCCTTGATTGGTGTAGTAGTTTAGTATTGTCAGCACGTTTTTAAAAAATCATGAATTATTTAAATTGTTTCCATTCAGCTACACCTAGCTGCGACAAACTTGGCATAAACATAATTCGACACAATTACTGTTAATTTTTCGAAACTAAGCACTGAAGTTGTCAGTGTTGCCATCCCATTTTTAAAAGATAACGCTTGTATGGCTAAAATACTATCAAGGGACCGGATCCTTTGCAATTGTAAGTAGAAGCGCGGCTATATCATTTTTCTGCTGTTGCTACTACTAGTACTATTTCTAATTCAATAAATACTAATAGTGCTACTCCTTCTGACTGCTAATACTACTACTACAAACTGCTATGCCAAAAACCCAGATAGATTGTGAATGTGTTAAGCAAGCGAGTGGGGCGCCGAAGTAATTCCAAGCGAAAATTACATCAACACGGAGAGAGATTGGGTAATTTTGTATCACGTAGAAATAAAAAAAATATAATCCAATCTAACGTGACTTTTCTCAGTTATTTCCGTGAAATACCTAAAGTTTTGATAATGCGTATAATGGAACAAGAATCTAATCTGACTTGTCTTACCTGTGTTAATGAGTTGTGTAAAAAAAATTAAATTCCAAAGAAAAATTAACCTTAGGTTTCGAAGCTATATCTGTGAATTTTGTTAAATGTTGAGAGAGGAACAATTGTTTATAAGTAAAAAAGAAGTAAGAAATACTGAGAATCAAACCCATGCCTCTCTACTAGCAATCCAACGTTCTATCAATTAGAGAAAGCAGGTTCTTAAGAGCGAGTGCTTCTCAATACCCTTCGTTTCCGCAACAAAGTTGAGAATGTTAAACTTCTGGAACGTTAATAAATAATAAATATTATACAACTGCTTTTGTTTGTTTAGTCTTTATTTTTGGCATTTTTGTTTTTATATTCAGAATTTTTAGTATTAAATTATTATTCATGCATTTTAATGCCTTTTTCAGTTGACGGCACGTTAAATATCTCTTGCGTAGAGGTAAATTGTTCGTGTATAAATAAAATGCATGGGAATTTTGAAACTTATAAATGAAATATACATACTCATATGAAATCCCAGACGCTTCTGTATGTCTGTCCTTTCAGTGGCTTTCGAGCACTTCTCGTTGGACTAGAAGACTGAACTTTGGCATGACTATTCGTGGATAGATTTGATTTTTTTTAAATCAATTAATCAGTTGCGTACGTCAACCTCAAACCTCAGGTATCAAAAGTACACTTTCATCGAGCTAAAAAAGCTAAAATTCGCCATGAAGATTGGTTTTAAAATCCATAGAATACAACACTGAACAAGTTTTCTTTTGTTTCTAATGAAAGAAGATTTTGAAAAGAAAATAAATATTTTTAAATGTCTAACTAGAAAAACTTATCAATTTTAACAAACATGATAAATTGACTTATTGCATTATTCTTGTCCCGAACATCTAATTGGCACCATCATTAAGAGATGGAGCTAGTGTTGCCTGCATTATGCTATTTTGTATATACTTTCTTATGCAAGCGTCTCAGCCTTAGAAAGCAATCACGTATTTCGGCAGAACACTAAGAGATGGCACCACAACGCTAACAGATGTTGAAGGGAAATCAAAGCGACTTTGATTGTAAATCTTTATAAATATTAAGCATATTTCTTTAAAGTGCATAAAATTTTGAAATAACATAAGGAAAATAATACTTATTTTTCCAACCTACGTCAATGAATTAGTAAAATGTCTAAATATTTAAAAGAATAACAAGGGAGATGTTTAAGCAGAAAGAAAGAAAATGTAAAGTTCGTTAAAAATATGCAAAGGTATGTGCAGTTGTCGAGCATCGAATCAGGGCCACTCGACTAGGATAGGTTGCGTGCGTTTTGCGACCGTGCATTTTCGGCGGAACTACAGGCGAGCGTGCGTTTTGCGACCCGGAATACTGATGCAAAAGTAAATGCCAATGTTGAACCTAGTATCACTAATAACTAGATTGATATTTTGTTATTTTTAAATATATGGAAGAAACTTGTTGCATATTTCTGGTTATGTCAAATTAGGTTAGGTTACTAGTTTCATTTTAGGAGCTGGCAACTAGAATTTAAGAGGCATTTTAGATAAAGGCGAAGGTATCCCCTGTCCGATGCGTACGCGTGGTTAAAGGCACATTGGGCATGTGAAGGTAGGGCTCCGAATATTCTCGATCCACGGCATGAAGTAAGGCGGGGTGCTTAATCTAATTGATTTGATTTGTTGTCTAATCACTCACGAGACTAAGTGTCATTAACAAGTGACAGTGACAATCGGTATTGTGAACCAATGGTGGTTTGCTATTGACTTCCATAGGTAAAAGATGACGTACGAAAGACGGCGAAAAAAAGATGATGCAACGTGGCTGCGATCAATTTATTCCCCTACCCGGAATCGAACCCGGGCCCCTTGATTACAAGGCAACGAGCATTACTATTCACTCACAAGGGACATTACCTCCCAAGGTGCCCAGAAATAACAAGAACACTTTGGCCGTCACTTTCATAGCTGGATGCGTGCGAGGAAAGCCTCTAGCGTCCTGGCCGAGATTTGAACGCGGGCCGCCCGAGTTGCAGTCAGATGCTCTGAGCTACGGCGACTCCTAATTCAATTTGGGAAATATTAGACATATTTTTCACTTTCACATAATATTGATGTGGTAAACTAACTTCGCACAGAAAGTAATATAAATCCACGCGCTGATACGAATTCATACCGAGAAAGCGGGAGAGAGAGAAAGCGGGTTAGTTAAAATCAAGTAATATTTTTTCGTTTTTCTTTCCGTTCGTGATTGTTCTCCTTATTTAGTGTTTTCTGCGTTAATTGCTCCTTCTACATGATATACTATTGCTTCTTGTCAGGGAATTTTTGAAAGCTGGTTCTCACAATGGAAACTGTTACCTTAGGTTAGCTTTGCGGGACCTCAGACTACCGAGAGAGAGCGATTTTGCTGAATACACAGTTAATATGTAATATCGTAATGAACTTATCTGGTTAAGATATAGCTGACTCTATAATAGGTAGATTGATAGTGAAGAGCACGATTTACATTCCAGGAATCGCAAAGCGCACGATACTCTCTATAATCGCAACTTGCTCTCGATTATACATGCTTCCGTTCTTGATGAATTTGAAGAGTACTTCTGCGTTCCTTTGTAGGCATTAATTCATTTAGTTTACCAATGAAACATCATGTATTTATGTTTACACAACATGCAAGTAATAATAATAAATAATTTCCTACACACTAGTAATGTTACAAAAATAGCTACTTCTATGTCGAAAAATATTTTCTGGCAATAATTGAGTAATTCGCAAATGCAGGATTTTTGGAAATCAATACAGACTGGCAACCCTGCTTGCCGCCATACGTTTATCGTTACGATAACTTTGTAGGCACATCACATTTGTTGTCATTACGGAAAATTTTCGAGTTACTAGATATCTCTGGCAGTGGTGGCGTGAGAGGGGCTAACGGTGCCCCTGCCGGTCACCGACACGAGTGAATCGCTTAAGATTAATCAATGAAGCACATCAATGGTGGTCGGTGATGTAACAGCAATGCCGTCTCAAAACTCTTTATTAGTTCGCTTAACAGTAATAGCTAATAAGCATGACTCTTCAGATTCTAAGAAGCCATTTTTACGTATAGGTTACGGCGAGTGAGCGAGAAAATATCTGTCTTGGCAACTGGGCTTTCCCACGGGGCTCCAAATAACGAAAAATTATATATTCGGCCAACTTAGCAGTGTGAGCTCACGATTATTATCGTGAACGGGCATCAATCAAGTTGACTTGCTTCCGGCCCCATATTAACTTACGCCGACACTGATCTATGGAGCTCTGCAATAGTTGGGAACTGATAGTTAGTTTGCAGTTTATTTGGAGTTCGAGGGTTGGCATAATGTCTTTTTAACCTACATATTTGTTGCTGAGAGAAAATAAAAATATGTTTCCACATTCAGCAAAATAGATAAATAACAGCACTTTGCCTAGAACTGGTAAAATATTTTCGCAAACCTGCTATTGAAAATCACTTGCTTCAGGCAAGCACATATCTAAAAGATGGTTTAACGCAGAACTAACGCCTTCACAAGGAGGACTCGAGGTCTGTGTATGTGTAAAATTTACGCAAAGTGCATATAATTTTGCCATACATTATACTAATATTACTAAAAATATCCGAATTTCGGGGGAGGGAATCCGGACCACTCCACACACCTAAATAATCCCTGGCTTAATTCGTTCGAAAATGCATCTACACGGACACATTTCTCAACATGTCAAATGTTTGTGAACCGTTGCCCTAAACTAACAGGTTAGATTGCCATCACACTGCATTCTAGAAAAATATAGGGAATGACACTTATTTCATTACCCATCCAACAAATGTTTCAAGAAGACTCTCTCTGTTAACGGAAAGTTTTGAAAAACGGTTTTAGCAAATCTGACAAGATAAAATATATACTGTATTTTTATTATAAGTTATTTAAATTTAAAACAATTTATTAATATCTTTCCTGATTGCACACTTATATTTGAAATACCGGTAGAAATTACTGGGCAAATCACGAAGTTCATTCAGTGACTAACAGAGGGCAGTGATTGTCAATGGTAAATTAGATGTTTTCTAAGTTCTTGAAAAAGTATCTCATTTGACACTTATTTATAACAGTTTGGGTTTACGGAACCGAAATTGAGTTACATTATTTAAAGAAACAAATATGCTAATTTACTTTTAATACAATTGATCCTCATCTACGTCGTAAATAATTATATCTTCATTAAATTAATCAAGTATTTAATTTGTTAGCAAAGCCTAGAATTAAAAATTCCCCTTAGGTTACAAAATAATCCCCTTGCGGGGGAAAATGAGGGAATTTTACAACTTGCTGGGATTTTTGAACATACAATTTTTTCGACGCAAAATTTAATTTTATTGTATATTACCCTTGTTCGGCTATATATCAGGACAATATTTTTCACACAAATACGTTACGCAATTCTGCTTATCATTGCAAGTCAGTGAATTTATACGATGGTTCGATATTTTTATTTCTGAGAGAAGAAATCTCAGCTAAAGACATGCGACAATCCTTATGTCCATAGCTGTACCAATCAAAGCAAGCATGCTAAACTTGGCTTCGGTATATGGAATATACACTTAAGGTAAAGTTGCAAAGCTATGAACGTGGTGGTGAAGCCCGACTTAAACATTACAAATTACATGGTTATGATAAACATACGCGTACTGCATATGATTTTTTGCGTCAGACATGTAAAGTGAATTTTGTGTCAATCTGGGAATGTCAGTGGTACAAACAGGTAAAGACTTCAGAGCATATTCAAGCCTTTCTTCGCGAGCATTGTTCCGATATTGAAGAACCATTAAGCTCTAAAGATACATTTAAAGGTGGACAAACAGAATGCTTCGAAAGTCTTTACGAATGCAGTGAATCGGAAGTAATTTATTTTGTCGATTTTATCTTGATATACCCATGGATAATGGCTACCTAACCACTTCCAGTGGGACCCGTAACTGTTCATAAGGACACGGACATGCCTCATCCAAGTCAGGTTCATGGTTTAGTCTTTTGTAAAGTCCTCCCTCCAACAGACCTGAACATTCCAATATTACAGTTCAATGCGCATAAACTAATGTTTGGTTTATGCAGAACTTGTATGGAGAAGTTGAAAACCGATGAATGTACCCATACAGACGAGGAACGTGCCATCAAAGGTGTTTCCTGTACACCTGAGCTCCATGCTGCATTAAAAGCAGGTTATGTTATTCTTCAGACGCACGAAATTTGGGAATCAGAATAGTCGGTGGATTTGTTTGTCCTACGTAGGTATGTTTCTTAAAATGAAGCAAGAAGCCTCCCGGTTTCCTGAGAATTGTCAAAGTGAAGAGGATAGGCAACAGTATATTAGGGATTATTTCAATCATGAGGGAATTCAACTCGAATGTGATAACATTATTAAAAACGAGGGACTTCGTGTCATTGCAAAAATATATTTAAACTCATTACTCGGAAAGTGGGCGCAGGCGTGCAATCTTCCAAACACAAAGGTTGTTACGACAGAGCAAGAGTTTATTGAAATTGTTTATTCTCCTCCCTTGGAAATTCAACATGTTAATCTGATTGGTAGTAAACTCCTTGTTAGCTATCGGGGTTGGGAATCCGAGAACATACTCAGCAATGTTATACTTGCCGCTTTTATTTCCTCATGGACACGCCTACGACTGTATGAGGCAATGACTATTGTCGGTATAGCACGTCTCCTGCACTGTGATACTGATAGCATTATTTATGCTAGACGTGTGATGAACCACCATTGCTACCTCTAGGTGATTATCTCGGACAGCTGAAGGATGAACTACCTCCAGGGCGGGAGATGCGGCTATTCACGGCAGGGGCCTAAGAATTACTCTTATGAGCTAAAGGAAGTATCTACGGGGCAACTAAACCATGTGATCAAAATACGTGGTATTACCTTGAATAAGCGAACATTTCATAAAATAACGTTCAATGATATGTATAAGGTGGGAAGGGGAACGTATCAAGGGCAACAAATCGTTACAATGAATTGTATTCTTCGAAAACCTGACTTTCATGTTGAATTTAAAACTCAAAGGAAACGAAATGCTGTTGTACAACACAAACGCCGGAAATTAAATCGAATTGATTAAAAACAATATTTGACAGTTCCCTATGGATATCGAGGTTAGGAAAACATGGAAATAAAGCACATGCTTGTCATTTTTTATATTTATTATATACATTTGGCATTGAAATTACGTTGCTGGCGATTCAACACTGGTAAACGAAACATGACCATTACAATATCGGAGCACATCATTGACATTTAAATACATAGTTATACAGTACTGATTGTTACAACCGCTTCACATAGAGCTGAAAATATCCTACAAGGTATACAACCATCTCTCACATTTATCTGCGTATAAAGCTGATCCCTTACCGTATATCCATTGACACCAAATCTTCTTTACAGCCTGAACATTAATTCATTTATTGTAATGTTTATATACCCCCTCCATATCTCCTATTGCGCACCGTAATGAGTGCCACTTCGTTAAAAGCAGCACATTTTGTTTCCCGCGGGTAAACAATATTCCTTTTTAGAAAGCATTATATGGAAATACACAAGAAACTGTATCCTTGTGGTGTGGTATCGTATTGTGTACCAAAATGTGTTTACAAGACGATAAACTTTAAATGTTGATGGCTCTCGTTTGGCAATATGGCACCAAACGTTGTATCAGGGTAAGTGCTACACTATTAATTTATATGAAATGCTGAACTTGGTATCCTGTATGTTATATTACATAATTTGATATATAAAACGGCAAGGCATGTAGCCTGATGGTTACATGACGTAATTTCTGTAGTCATGTACATTTTGTCACTTATGGGTAATTATATTGTAAATGTGTTTATATTTGGTTTGGTAAATGTGTCATATCCATGTATTTATTACTTGCCCAATAAACAATTTCCCTAATTCCAATCTTTGCGTTTTATTTGTAATCCTGCTCCAAAGCTAGAAGTGTGACTGCATGTTCAAAGTCCTTTGTCCATAGCGCATCGTAAATTGACTATAGATCATCGTCATTTGCAATCATCTCTATATAGGTTTGTATAAAGCTTTCTATTAGGATGTCGATCTGGATGCACTTCTACAATTATGCTGCACATGTTCTCGTATGTATCGAGCAAAGCTAACGTTTCCAAAACTCCATCTCTCAAGGCGTCTATCGAGAGGTCACTACAATTATGACTATCGCATTCTAGGGGAATACCGGCGTAGCAGTGAATGCATACCGCAGAAAATGTTGGTCGCCATTGATCTATTGCCTCCAAAATATAATTCTCACTCACGTCTAATTCAGAACAGTTACAAACAGCAACCGTAGTCGACACTGGGTTCGATACCTGTCGTTGAAGGTACTTTATACGAACTGCTAGCCAATCATGAAGGGTCATCTCAATTCGAAGGTGTAACCAATCGCAGCACAGTATAGACTGATGGGTTAGACATTCCAACTTCGTTTTTGGTTCTACGAATATTGTGCGGTAACTTCGTCTCCAAATTAAAATAAACGTTACTCCGATTCATAATGATTGTCGTCCGTTAACATTCGAAAAGTGCAATATTAATCCTATAATTACTAGTGGTTCCGCTAGGTGGAGGTAGTGTACTTGAAAACATATGTTTTAGGTGGTTACATTCGACCTAAGCGTCATATGCAAATCCTTTGGAGTAGATGATGCCAACGTTTTGCGAATGACGTGTTTTAACAGGCTACGACATCCAAACTTAGTACGTGATTACACATCGAGACAGTATAGTGACTCTCATTCGCAATCAGGACATCTAAGATTGGAAAACCATATTTTTCACCCGCATATTGCGGACAATCCTTTTTTGATCCTATTGGGCTACAATGTGATGTTCCTCCTCATCCTGGTCACGCACCGTAGCAATCAACTATGAATGCGTACTTATAGCATCATGTGTTTCTGCCATTGGAAGTATCATGTTCAGATCATAAGTACATTGTCATTGGATTTCACCCCTTTGGGCGAATCTATTATGTATATATTTATGTATATATATAATTTTATATATGTATCTACATATATTTATATGACTATGTATACATATATTGTGTTCGATCCGTGTGCTCGTCACGTCTAGTTCCTAATTTCAGCTTTACTGTGAACTAGAATTTACAGTAAGTCTAATATCGCAGAAATGAGCTCAGATGTTAGAGTCATGATACCTTGCTATTGTATTGTGATGCAGACCTCGAGCTCTGGAATGGACTCAGAAATGGTAGATTATTGAGCATTTATGAGTGCATTCCAATGAGCGCTAAGTCTTGTAAATCAGCTTAACTAATTTGAGTAACAGTGATGTTGAACATAAAATAACACTTCAATTTAAAGCAACGCGTGGATGAGCAAGACTAATTTACAACTAATTTATTTTACAAACAATTAATTACCGATATTTTAATATGCAATTGAGATCCAGAGTACCAGTAAACAACTCTAAGGTGATTGCGTGAAAGTCTGATTGACAAAGATTCTTACTTGAATTATCGTAGTCTTCATCGAAGTGTCGTGTATGGTTAATAACGAATTTATGGGAGGAGGAGACCTGACGGCGCTCTCTTTTAAGCTCTCGGATCATGGCAAGCAATTTAGAAATACACTAGTCAGTGACTTGCGACTAAAGGAGTCTCGATTCATAAACGTCATCTTTTACGTCACAGACTTTAAGATAGTCACCCCATGCCGTCCACCGGTTCAGCAATATTCCATTGTCGTATGATTTAAGAAATGCAGAAATATCGTTAGTCTTGCTCGCGCTGCTGTCTTTATTTCCTATTTGTACATGCTTTCTTATTTTTCAGTTCATATCATAAGAAATTTATGTCTTACATTTCTTTAATTTATAGAAAATTTATAAACGATGAATAAAATACAATTTGCCTGAATTTACAAAGGCTTATGCGATCATAAAAAATATATATATATATATATATATACACACATATATATTTGTATTCACCTATCATCCATTATTCACGAATCTGTGTTATATTCATCGAAACGCAAACGGTGATCTGTATTCGAAATATCGTCATAGCATTTTCCACAAAATGAATTCATTTCTGGCAGAAAAACCTACTTTTACAAACCCACATGTAATTGCCAACAAGCTTCGTTCTGCATTCACACGTAAAATATATGGAAATCACTCCCATATCCAAGACAAATTAAACAAATATACCCGTAAAACATTCCTTTTAGAGTCGTATATATCAGTAATATCCAGCGGATGTAACTCATGAAAATCCTAAAACTACCATTTTCTTATTACCCAACAAAGGATTTCCATCCATGCCTGTAACTCAACAGTACAAACAATCTGCGACAGACCGTATATCACTGTATTATCCACTATTGATCAATCTTCGAATATCCTTACAAACCTACCCGATAAGAAAATTCCTTCCTGTTCCATTATTGAGGACTCTCGAAAAATCATCTGTATAATGTTATTGCCCAATAAGAGAATCCCTTCCTTCTATAGATAAATATCCCCAACTGTAATTATCAGTACAACTTTGTCCTAGGACACGGTACGTATCCTTTCATTTTTTCTTCCCATAATACGGAGCATTTTCTAAGGTACGGTTGTTAAGCTCTCCCTTGTGCAAGCAACGGTGTAATGAAATCGTTCTCTCCTAATGTCAGTGTAGGTATTACTTCTTTTGATGTCTGTTCCACGTAAATAAATATCCATCTTTTAATTTGTTTGTTCGCAAGCCTTTTCTAAGAGCATGCTGATTATTCCGTACATACCATTTAGTCCCTCTTCGGATGCATTCATCGGTATCGATTCATGGGTATCTTTCCTTTCATGCACATCCATTGAATTCTCTGTTGCCAAAGGTCTTTTCTTAAGATTATCTTCTGAGCGCATTAGGTTTACTGGTGCGTGCATTTCCGTTATCTACAGATATATTTAATTTGTAAACCTCTTATGTTGGATGTCACACATGATGAGGGTCCTTCGTTCCCACACCTTTGTCCGTTAGCTCCTGCAAGCGTAATCCCTCATACCAACACTCAATCTCCTTGTTCCCAACAAGATCTCCAGTCACCAGAGGGGATGGAGGGGGATTCTATTGTAAGCGCGTCGTGCAACATACTCTGCTGGAAAAATAGGATTATAAACTCAAAAGGAAAGGGAACAAGTAACAGGAAAAACAAGTCGGAACGAAAATCGTTAAACCCATCGGAATCTTCAGCACTTCAAAATTGGTAGGCAGAAAAATAACAAAAATCAAGGGCCTTCGCTCTTCACTCTTGAAAAGCCGTTCGTTAAAAGTAAAAGAATATAATGGAATCCTTTCAATACCGTCATGTTATACCCCTCGGAAGTGGGTCGTGTGTGGATGCGTAGGAATAGTTGAAATTTTATATAATCTTTCCCCAAAGAAAAGGAAGGGAAATATACAAAAAAGGTTTAAAAACAGCATGTATAGAAATCAAACAGAACTAGTTTGGTCTCCCAGCTCTTTGAGCTGGAAGGGAATTGAATAGAATAAAAAAGGAAGAAGGCAAACAAAACCTAACCCTTATGGGAACCACTTTAAGAACTTTGCTTTCTCTCTCTTTCTCTCTCTCTCTCTCTCGCTCTCTCTCTCTGTGTGTGTGTCTCTCTCTCTTTTTCTCCCACCTTTTTCTCCCTCTACTCTTCGTGTAAGCATAATGCCAGGAGATTAAAAAAATTACAATGAAAAAATGTGAGTGCCGTTCGGGCAAGATCGAGAAAATTACGAGTGTTATAAGAACAAATTATAGCGTAGTAAACCATCGAAAGACAACGAACTAAAATAAAAAACAAAGTGATGCATTACATCAGAAGGAATAAATACACATATTTGCGTTAAACAGTTCAGTAATGAACATGAAAAGAGCACAGCAATCAAGCGAAATAAAGCCGGCAATAACAGTTATCGAAGTACTAAATATATATACAGGTGTTTACCAAAACGTGTAAATACAAAATATGATTGCAAAGACATTGTAAAACAATATCTAGCGATGTATCACGCAATCGACGTACGTGCTAATTAAACAGTAATTAGGGGAAAATGGCATACAGCATAAAAGCAAAGGCAAGTACTTAAAAGACTAAACATTAGTCAGATGTGGAGACAAGCTGTAGACAAATGTCACTGGGTTGTATTCTGAACGAAGAAGAGGACAAAAAAGGGGAAGGAAAATACCATCAAGAGTTAAGGGCCTGGCCGCTACAGGAGCCAATTGTTATGCCTAATAAGCTTTCTAGTAAAAAAAGTGATCACAAAGACAGGGCAAAACAATATCTAGCGGTGTATCACTCGATTGGCGTGCTTGCTAATTATATAGTAATTAAGGAAAAGTGGCATACAGCATATAAACATCAGACATGTAGTCAGGAGATTAAATATTATTGAATATATGGACACACTGTAGAAAAATGTAACTGGCTTGTAGCGTGAATCAGAAGAGGGGGAGGGGGAAAATACGTTGGAAAGGTTAGGACCTGACCGCTACCTTCCCATTCGGTTGTGGTAATATACTAACTAGTCATCTATAGTGTTGTACCATAAGTGAAACATGGATGTGTGTGTGTGTGTGTTGCATCACACTGCCATATTTACATGTTGCCAACTACCATTTTGTAACTAAATTATTTAATTTATCTCTGGTTGGCTACACTTTTTTGTAGTATTTTGCTCTCCAATTATGTACTAAGCTATATGTATTTCATTGTTTGTAAGTCGTAAAAAGTGAGCAGATGTCGTACTTTTCAGTTCATGTAAATGTTGAAGGCACCATGCCGTCATTTCCCTTTGTGTAGCTGAGGAAAAAACTGGAGAAGCGTGTCAACATAACAATGACTGGTATCGAATCCAAGACCATTCAAATGCGAAACCAACCATCTACCAACTAAAGGTAACATCATGTTACTTCAATATGTAATTGTTTTAAGCGTAACATTTTTCCGATAGTTGATAATCAGTTAAGCTTGCTCCGAACTTTTCAGATGTAATAAATTCTGATAGAAACTCAACTTTTTACATTGTTGAAAAATGTACGAAAATGCTAAATAAATTTTGTATGTTTTGTCGTACAATATGTAAGTTATCATTTTCTTCGGGTGTTCTCGCGTGAAGATAGACAATATTAGTCAATAAATTCTAATAGTAGAAGAAGCATTGTGAAATGCTTTCAGAATGTCCATAGTTGTGTAGATAGGTTCAAGAGCATTAGTATTAATTTTCCTACATCGTAGAAACACTAATGTTTTCTGGCTTTGTTAAAAACTTCTCGATATTTTATAATAGATGCAAAATTAATGTGAAATCTGGGTGGGAAATTAGTGGTTTCTTGTGGGAAAGTTAAACTGATAAAAGAGGAAATCATTTCATTCCTTCTCTTCGATTTTCTAAGGATCATGAAAAGATCTTGAGATTTTATTTATTTACAATTACGTAGCGTTCGTTATTTCTGTTCATGTCCTGTGACGAACAATGTAAAAAAAGTTTCAAATATGTAAACTCTTATACATATGCAGAGAGATAGAAAGAGATAAAGATACTGGAAACTACGCAAAATATCAACGTTCCACACATAAGAAACAGTTTAGTAATAAAAAGACAATCAATCTATTTGGTTGATATACAGCGGACCAATTGTTTTGGTAATCACCACTGAAAATTTTGTTTAAAAATAGTTAGGATTGCCTAAAATTAGTCAGAGAGTCAACCAAGTGAACACTGCGAGAAACGTCTCCAGTGTCCTGCCCGTGATTTGAACCCGGGTCGCCCGATTCGTAGTCACACGCACTACCGTCTAAGTCACGGCGACTCGTAAATCTTTTGGGTAGTAAATTTAATTATAACTTTATTTTATTATTTCTGCCCAATTCTGAACTTCAAATTCTATGCTTGTAAATTAATTTTAAAGTCTGTTTTTGTTATTATTATTAACGCAGACTATTATCATGAATATAGTAAAACAATTGTTATCCACGACCTGGTATTGGTTCCTGGAACAAAAGCAGTAGATGTAACAGTGCGAAAATGATTTGTTTGAAAAGTGTAATGGTTAGCATTACTCATGAACTCGAAAGTTTGGTTCCCTTCTACCAAATACTGACTCTAAAGAATGGTTCTAGCTACACTGCTTGTTCAGTAAACAAGCAAACAAGGAAGTAACAGGATTTGGCAAACAGATTTCTGGAACAAAAGCAGTAGATGTAACAGTGCAAATGATTTGTTTGAAAAGTATAGCAAACGAGGAGTATTTCCTAAAAAGATCTTGTCCACCCCAAGCAAAAACTGAAATGACACCACTGCTTCCATGTGTTCAACAGTTTGACTCGGCAGATGAATGGTTTTGCTCATCGCCTTTGTATCAAAGGGCCACTGGTTTGAGTCCCGGTGGGGCGACAAGTGGTTCGGAGCCCACTTTTACCTCTAAGGTCCCGTTCTTAGAATGTCATCTTCATCTTGTGGAAGGTAATGGCAAGCATAACCTTATCTTCCCCACACAGAAAACATTGCCAGCGTAAAATCAACTAGATTGTAAGAGGGTATGGATTGGAGGTGTCATTAAAGCAATATTACTGGGTTGAAAATTACGCTGTGAAAGCGATAGTGTTGAATTAACATACAAAACTGATAATCAAAGTTGTGTTGAATTAACACCCCCTATTTTTCCATATGAGGGACCTTCGATCATAGACTTGCCTCCTGGCAGAACACCGAGCATCAATCTTATTCACCTTATATTTCTGGGAGAGTTTTATCACATGTGTGAGAAATTCCTCCGGACCTCCCCTTCGTTCGGGAACACATAAGGGCATTCTTACAGATACCAAACCGGTAGTTGCCTAATATTAAAACTATCGAAAATCTCAGTATGTACGGTAAGCCCCAGGGATCGAATCTGTGATGTCTCTATAGTCCTGGACTTTAACCACTAAGCCGGTTTACCACCATCATGTTTATTTGTATTATGGTACGTACATTCATGTTTATCAACTCCATGCACTGTTATACATTGCATGGTACGTAGTTAAGGGTAGCTATTTTGAAATAATTTTTTAAGCCTACCAGGCAGCCGTATGCTCTGAGGTGTCAGGCCAGCGACTCGAAAGTCACGAGTTCGAATCCCACCAGGGTGATGTTTGTGAATTTTAACTAGTGGTGCCTTAACAATAGAATGGTGACGGGCCGTAGTCAAAAGCTACTAGAATGGCTCATACATAATAAAGTTTATCTTTTTTTTGTTTGTTCATTTCTTCCTTCTATAACTTTATAACATTTCAATGATTTTTCTTGACTTCCGAAAAGCTTGGGAAATGAGATTAAACACAATATTCTTGTAGTCGCATTAATAATAACGCGAATAATATCTTCACAAACCACAAGAGCAATGTCTGCTGGTAGCTTGCCGGAAATATGGCGTCGCGCGTAGTTTCGCGCAATGGATTATGGAAAAATTGTACTCTGAATAATGCCCATTTCTCCTTTTGTACTACTCATTCGTGCGATTCTATCCCTGGCGACCAAGCCATTTAAAATTGTGAACAAACCCGTAATTTAAAATATCTGAGTTGACGAATTACGTTCTTGGAAAAATTAAAACCCTTTTTGTGAAATGTTTAAAAAAATATTTTAACTGTATTTAAAACTGGTGTATCAATATCAAATGATCTCAATTTGTTATCTAGAAGAACGTGCCACAAGTCCACATCACAATAAAATTAACCCGCCTTGGGTTAACACGATCCGACCCGACTCTGAATGAGCCGACCCTGGGTTGACCTGATCTGATCCCAGTTCCATCCAACTAGTGTTGATCCGATCTGACCCGAGTTCGACCAGACTCAGGGTGACCCGACCCAAACCGTGACCCGAGTGGTTCCTACCCGAGATCTAACCGACCCGACCCGTGGCCCGAAAAATCTAACCCGAACAGATCCGTGACCCCAGTTAATCTGACCCGTGACCCGAGTTTAGTCTGACCCTACCCAACCCGTGACACGAGCGATATGACCTGGTCCAGAACTAGTTAGACAAACGAAATTCAAATTCCAAAACACGTAATATCCAGAGTGACTTACCCTTAGAAGTTAAATGTTCTCAAACCAAACATAAATTGGAATCAAAATTCTCTTATAAATTAATATTAAATAATGCTATTGAAATGATTCGTACGTCTAAGCAGTGGCGCCCATTCATTTCGAAAGAGGTCAAGCAAGCCTTACCTCAGCAGGATCCACGCCCCTTTAGATTGACCCACCCCATGTAGCGAACATTTTGTAGTTACACAACCCTTTATTCATCCACAAAGTGTTTTGGTTATTTTTTATTATTGTTTTAGTGGATTTTTGATTTTTGTGAAGATGAACGAAAACCTGAGTTGGAAACACTTATGTATTACAGAGCCGCCTAACGGGAAACATTGTAACTAGCAATTTGTACCTGTCAGCAGGAAGGACCACGGGTCCTCATAATTGCTAGTGTCCATCAGGGGAAACAACTGATATTTGGTGTGTTAGATATTCTGATAGGAAATTGATATTGGTTACGTAATAGAGTACTGCGTATCTATATTTATGAAGTCTGCAAGTTTCTATGGATTCCTGATTGCCGTCGTTGTGGAATTTCTAAATCGTTGTATTTTGAGTTTGTATTCGTCGTTAATTAATCCTGAGAATCTTCAATTTCGCGTATATTTTGGTAAGTGTGAATTTTCACCTGTTTCAGTTTCGCCGGATTATGTGACTTCTTCGTGTATGAGTGGGATAGTGTATTTGAATGGAGTATGTTTTACAAGTAGTAAATATTCGTCGGGAAATGTATTGTTTCAAGTGAGATTAAGGAAATCGTGTTTTCATGAACTAGAATATAGAGTCTTTCGTAACGTCGAAAATTTAGTATCGCATGTATCTGTTGCCATCGTGTTGTATTTCGCGATAATATTGCTGTTAAAGTTTTGCTATTATCTATTTGATCTATCTTACGTTGATATCAGAAGGAATTATTTGAATATTCCAATTTTCATCTTTCTTTGTAACCACGTGTTCATGTTGATAGCCGGCAGTTGGGTTCGTGACCACTACCTCGTATCTCCTAGAATATTCGTGCGATTGTTTTCAGATTTGGTATACGTTTACTTGAGTCATTTATTAGTAGATTCCTATTTCCGGGTCGTGGCTTTATTGCGTGTAATTGTGAAAACCACAAGAGGGGAACTTAGGAATCCAAGTCATAATTTGAGTCAAAAAGTTGGATATACTGTTTCAGATGAATTTGAGTGTAATTATTTGGTGTATTAATTCTATATTCATATCGTAGGTATTTTTTTTAGTTACTTCGAATTTTTCATGATTTCTGCGATTTGTTCAAACGATTAATTGTATGTGATTAGGACCTATAAAACGATAGGTCAAATTTGTAATGGAATTGTAATTGGCTGTGAATTTGACAAGATAATAGTTCACATTACGTTTTATGAAAAATGATTTCTAGATTTGTTTCTGAACTTACTATTACAACTTTCTTACCTAACCTACAGTAACGGCTTTAATTGTGGGGTCCCATCGAGGATCCTCCCCTCTGTTTCAGCTCCTTCTGTCGGTTACTCTTGTTATAGTGGGTTGCTGGGTGTTTTCAGTTGGAGGATATTTTTCTCAAACCGGAAATAGCTGGCGGCTTATAGTGGCAGGAGTGACTGCCAGAGGAGAGTTATTTTCACAAAACACTAGCAATTATATTAGAGCTAAGTTCAGGGTACGTAGTATTAAGAGTTCAGTTAATCTATTACCTAGAGTGGTATATTATAGCAGCATCGTACTTGAGCTTATTTGATTTACTATGGGGAAAAAGTAAGAGAGGTAATTCAACAAATGCTTATCAGAAGTAATCTTTATTTTGGTGTCTCGAGTTTGCTGGTTACGAAAGTGAAGTTGTATCGTAGTTTATTTATTTGTTTTCTGCTTTCTATATTTTGTAGCATTAGCATCGTTATGGATAGAAGTGCAGAAATTAGTTATTTACCATTAATACGATCACCAGTTAGAATAGATGATATGAGGTTTCGTAACATTGAATTTCGTGAGCCAAGTTTAGTTGCGAGTAACAATTTAGAGCTGCTTGCTACAGCCGCTCAACAAGAAAGGTTTCGTCATGAGCAGGTTCTTTTAAATCATGGCTTTATTGATTCACGTGAAACAGCTGTTAAAGAATTTGATACAGCTTGCAGTCTGAGAGACGCATTTGAAGGTCACGTTGGTTCCGTGTTACAGGAAAATGCTAGTCCGTATAGAGATATTCGTAGAACGTTTGATAAGGCTGTAGAAACTGAATTCATTTCTGAGGCTAATGCATGCGAGCGAGGCACACAAGTCAGTCCCAGTTTTAGTCACGTGCCAATTTCTTTGGTAGAGAGAGAGAGAGAGAGAGAGAGGAGAAAAGAGTACTAATGCTCATGTCAGTCAAGGTCGTATTTCAGAAACCAGAGGAAATGTAGATATCCAAGGTGTTAGAGGTACTCGTGATTTCCCTTCAGGTTTCGAAGCACGAGGAAAGAGAAAAGTGTTCGCGAATTCAGACAAGTTGTTAGACAAGGTCATGAGTCATGCCTTTGAAATGTATTTGTATAGCATACCCATGTGTAATGGTCAAAGCGATTATGATTTGTTTCTCTTCCTAGTAGCCATGTATAGAATTTATGTTAAGGAAATATTTCCCGTTGAAGCTTTGTTCATGGCTGTTTTGGGGAAAACAAAAGGTGAATTAAATTCTGAATTGCTTAACCTGATTGCTACCGAAACAGATTGGTTAATTATATGTCGTCGTTTAATGAGTAGATTTTGTTCGTCCTTGAGTATTAGGGATTTAAACAATGTTTTTGTGACGAGAGTACAAAGTCGCTATGAGTCGTTATCAGAGTACTATAACGATATTCTAGTTTGTTACACAGTTTTGTATGGGCGAAGGGATGAGAATATTTGTATTGATATTATCATGACTGGTATGAATCCCAGTGTTAGATTCGAATTGTTTAAATTTTCTCTTCCTGAAACGTTAGATGAATTGAAGAAGGTACTATTAGGGTACGAAATTGTACAAAAGTCTAAAAGTAAATACGAGCTCCTTTCCAAATCGGTGCAACTATTTGGTAAGAAGGTGAAATGTTATTTTTGCATGGGACCGCATTTGCAGAAAGACTGTGGAGTTTAAGAAGAGTCATGTCCCTCGGCGAGCACATTCGGGAGCGAACTTTGAAAACAGAAGAGGTCGTGTTTCCAATGAAGAGAACAGAACTGAACCTCGTAGTAATGAATCCACGAACCATGTGAAGTGCGAGAACCCCGTAGCTGCGTTTACGAGAGTGTCTATATATGGGAAGTCGTACCAAGCTGCAATTGATACGTGTTCTTCCATTTCCATTTGTTCGCAGAAGTTAATTAACGATTTGCAGAGAACTAACAAATTAGATTTTCGCCAGGGATTCTTCCAAGGGGTTGGAGTGGAAGACCAACAAGTAACCTTGAACAAGTGTGTGTTTTTGCCCGTCACTTTCGGCAAAATAAAACTATCACCAGTTCTTCATAGCTAACAAACTGAACACAGATGTCTTGGTTGGAATTGATTTTCAAGAAGCGAATCAGTGTAGTGTTGATCTACCCCAAAGAAAGTTTTTCATTTTGAATAGAAAATATAGTGTAACCATAAACTTGCAAGATTGTTCCATTAGTGCAAACAGAGACTACTGCTTGTAATGTTAATTTCAGGAACGTTTCCAGAGTCAATTGGTTTGTTGGACAGAAGTCGAGTTTTGACATCAGGAACCACCATGGTGAATATGGAGGATGGAATCATATCAGTCTTTGCTAACTGTGTATGAAGGAAGTGCTTCGAACCGTTGCTAGTCGAAAGCGGGAAGGATAGAGAGAGGCGACTACTCAGACGAGGAGTGATGATCTTGTCTAGATGTCTGGATATTTATAGGGTCATTTTGGGAGTTTTCCTTTAAGTCCCACCTTCTGCTGTGTTAACTCCATCTAGCTGCTACTCCAACTCCATCTTCGGTCTTTGATCGAACTGTTGTCGTCGTCTGCTTGATGTTTACGATGACTTGTGTCAGTTACTATTTGTTTACGTTATGATGCTTGCAGCACACAATTACTTACAAAGCGTAACACATATTTTACTATTTTGTTTGTGTCTTGAAATGACATAAATATGTGCTCTAAGAAACGCGGGTCATTATAATATAGACCACACTTAAAGCATACATCACAGTGTTGCAAACTATGGATGAGACAGATAAGTTTTCACAAACTTATACAAACTACGGGCAGTCCATCTGAAATTATCCAGCTTTTTATTGCTGGACCTCTTTCAAGAAAACAAAATTAATACTTATATTCCTTATTTTAGAAAAACGGGTATTATTTTATTTCTATCCCTATCGATTAGTTAATGGCCACCATTTTTGCAGTCGTGTACAAGAAATGCAATATCTCTGTACAGCTTTCTCATAAGACATTCAAACAAGAACCATTTATTCCTTTGAAGTCTGCTTGATAACTTTTGTTCTCTCCATGAAAAACCTAAAAAGTAGCTGAAGTGGTCAAAATCGTATCTAAATATGATTGTCAAAACAGAATAAATTACAATTTTAAGGTTGTTTTTTTTCTTTTGCACGGAAGGGACTGAATGCCAACGTTGATATTTTGTGTACTATCACACATCAAAACATATTGAATGTGTACAAAATATGAAGACTAATATGTGGTTCCGTATTTTTTAATGAATTTTTGAAAAGCCAAACCTTCGTATTTTGTGTGTATTGTATGCCCGATATCTATAGTGGGGTAAAATATAAAACTCTGTTTTTCACTTGCAATACAGTTATAAAGAGAACATATGGTAGCTATAACTTTCAACTTTGATATTTGAGTTTGAACGGATTATGATTTGAAAATTTTTGGGAATTAATTATGCTCGCGGATTATTAAACTTTTGGTGTCAGACCAGATGGAATATAAGACTTCCACATGTTATGTACTTTTGTAAGGAGAAACTACGACTGAAATTTGAACCTTGATATCTGAATTTGAACAGAGTTCCAAATTTGTAAATTGGAGATAAATAATACGCGTGTTTGGCTTAGTAAACATATTATCAAAGCTCGCCCAAGCTTTATTAATCCCCAATTTTTGAATCAATAATCCGTTCAGATTCAAACATCAAAGTTGAATTTCGACAACACGTTCTCTTTATGTAATTGTAATTGTTGTAAAATGTCTCACGTTTCTGTCGATTCACTTGATGTACTTGAGGAATCAAGACGTCTGTCTTAGTGATTTTCTAGAACATGTTTGCCTTCGAGTCTCATTTATTTCTTGGTCTGTGTTCTGACATCCTTCTATTTTTTTTTGGTTTGGCTTCTTATCATATTCTTATAGTAACCTTCCAGAACTTTCACTGATCTCGTTAGATGTCTTGTCATGATGATTCTTTTAATTGGCAATTGCCCTTTATGTATATAAGTAGGGTTTTTAAATATTTTGATTATCTTTTCTGACAGGGTTTCGTCCATATTTCGGAGTCACGGAATATTTTCCACATCCCATTTTACCGTCATTCTACTATACTCAGATATTCTTCCTTTACGCTCCTTATCTGCTTCGTGTTGAGATAATTGCATGGCTGTACCTTCTCCAGAAAATACTTTTCGGTCTAGTCGTTGTTGATCGTCCCTTCTTAACTCATCTTTCATTGTCACTGATCTATCTTCAGTATCTTTTCTTAAGTTTCTTCTATCGTCTTTGCACGATTTCCCTTGTTTGTCTAGTCTTTTACAACGATCCTTCATGACTATCATATCAGGCTTCAAGTTTTCTAAAATTTCATAGTTGTTGTATTCAACGTTTCTTGTACAACAACGCGTTGTTGAACTAGTTTTCTCCTTACATATGCATAATTCTCTCACATTTTCTTCCAGTGTTTTCATTCGTTCGTTCTACTGGCCCATTATTATCGTTACTTGCTTATTTATTCTTTTTACCGACTCTATATAATTATACATTTCTTTTGACTGTTCCTCCATATGTACTTTTATTGATATTACTTTCTTCTAATATTTCATCTGAACTTCGTTTACTTGTTATTCTAATTTGTCTATTATCTTATTTGGTTGTTCCTTTTTACATGCTATTTCTTTTCGTTCTACGA
Source organism: Lepisma saccharinum (assembly GCA_022664845.1). NCBI lineage: Eukaryota > Metazoa > Arthropoda > Insecta > Zygentoma > Lepismatidae > Lepisma > Lepisma saccharinum. Next base: position 41,338 of record JAGDQP010008182.1, read on the forward strand.
TTTCTCCTACTTAGTAGCGAGTTACCAATTTGTACTTGTGAAAAGTGTTTTCTCCTCTAAGTTTTCTAAGTATTTTGTTCAAAACTTTCAATAGGAATAAGTAAATGAGAAAGGACAAATACCCTAGAAGCAGACTGGTAATGGTCCGATATCGAGCCTATACTGGGTGAATAATACGGATACCGATCATAGTTGGCCGTTCTGACTGCACACTGATCTACATTGATATGATACGATATTTCGGTATTCAATATTATTCCTGAAACTTGAGAAACGCGTTGTACGTCATCCAAAATGTCTATGTAATGGAGAAATGACACGTGTTATACAAAAATAACATGTATAAAACTTCTACATGCTTCCTCCCTAAAGTCATTCTGTAATGAAAAGACTGTCAATGTTACCACATTCCATGTCTGAGTTAATGAAATGCATAATTTGAGCAATGTTCTTCTTGGATGGATCCATGTCAGAGTGGATAAGACAACAGACAAACAAATCACATGACTGCATGTTCGAATGACGTTGCAGACAAGTGAAAAAAATTTAGACTATAAATTAAAACAAGAAAATAATAAGTGTGATAGAACAAATACAGGATATAAACAAGATCACTTGTTTTTTAAAGCTACTGTAAAAGTATACATAATTCTGTTCATTAAAAAAGTGAATTCCTCTCAGCGATCAATATCGTCCGATCGGAAGTGTTTGTCATTTGATATTGACCAATGGTGGATAACAACATCGTTCGAAATCGCAAATTATATGTTACTGATATCCGTCGATACTCATGTGCAACTGGAGTACAAGTGGGGAAAATTCAAAACGTAGAAAGGAAAAGAGACAATATCGCATATGCTTCTTGAATTGATTTTGTACTATATCATTTCGAACCTTGAGCCAAATTTGATAACAGAAAATTTCCTACATGTTAAAGTGGACCAAGTAATAAATAAATTTACAGCAGAAATAACCGAAATACTAGAATTTCTGTGGGCAAGGTGAAGTTTAGAATTTACATTTAACGACTATACATGGGCTATATACCCTGTACTTCATGATGAATAAGTAAAATAAATCCTGATTCGCTGAATTTCACATCAACTATATCTTACATGTTACCAGTACTGCATTCAATTACAGAAACAAATTCACTTTTTCATGTTTCGAAAATGTGTCAAGAGGTTACAAACGAAATTATACAACAAAATACTTTCGTTAAATTTGATATGGCACCCACAATACTTCCTTGCAATTTTATGTGCAAAAAAAATCTAGCAGAATTTGCCAATGTTATTGTTCAGTTTGGTGTTTTAATATTTTATGTTGCTATTTTAGAGCTATTGGAAAATTATCAATAGGAAGTGGATTCAATGAAGAAGTAATATTTGACGCAGGGGTATGCTTGGAAGGCTCGAATCAAAATATTTTACGTGGATAATATTATAAAGATCAATAAATGTTCAAAAAATATTTTTTGAATCTTTAGAAAGACTACAGTTGAAGAAATTAATATTGAACATATTTCTGAGCAAGGACTCCAGTAGCTTAATATTCAGATTAGGAAAAGCATGTAAAGTGGCAATATCAGTTTTACTGAGAAGCTTTAAGTTGATAAACGAAATTTTTCGAAAATGCAGACATTTCATGATGTGAAAAGGGGAAGTTGAATTAAGAAAGGCGAATCGACTCTGGATGAAATACACGCATAAAGTAAAGTGCTTTCGTTGGCTTTTTACCGGCTATTCTGATCTGTAACTTTGAAGTTTATGCTACCCGTACAATAGAAATGTTATTTGTCCGGTGATTTTCGCTGCCAATTACCATAGGTATGCAAAATATTTGTCATTCTAGGTGAATTTCTTATCAAGCGACCGTTTCACCGGTAGAGCGTTGGCTCAGCATTCGGGAGGTGGGTTCAATCCCAATAGCCAATTATCCTGACTGAGGTTTTCCAGAGTTTTCCCTCAGTCACACCAGGCCAGGCCAGGACATCTTCAACTGGGCTCTGGCCGACACCTTCCCGCATCCTTTCCACTTCCCTGTCACAGCCTGAGCCTTAGACATTAAAGGACATACATATAAATTCAAATTCAAACATGAATTTCTTAAAAATAATCTAAAATTTACTCATCCTGGAACTGAAGATCTTATGCTAAACAAACACTCAGTATATCCAGGTGAAAGTTTCAAATCCGAGAATAGCAATTGATATGGGAGCTGATCACAAATCGACATGCATAATCTAGGGACGTCATAGTCGTATTTATCAGAAACTTCGCAGCTTATCACCGTTGGCGGACAACACGGCATCAAACAGCACGCTTACTTTCTTTCAAATGTGTAGAATGGATGCTTTACTGGATGTACATAAAAAATGGTTGGCCACCTTCAATTTTATATATCGAAGATGACTTTAGTAAAAAGTGTTAAATTCTATAATTAATCATACCAGTACATTTTAAGTTGAAGAAACGAATGCACTACATTCCGTTTCGTGAGGAACAGTGGCATCAGAAAGAATAGAAAAGGATTTTCTAGGAGCAGATGAAGTAGGCAAGAAATATTTTAAACAATTTGTAGGTTAAGATTAGTAAACGAGGAAAAAGAGTTTCATGACTCATTGAACAACAAGTTAAGGAACATTTGCTGTGTTTGCTAAAAGGAAAAAGGTTGTATGTGAGACAAAAAAAAAATGTATAGACTTCGGCTCAGCGAAGTATATTTCTTCAACTTGTCATTCTTTCCGAGAATAACATCACTCTTGAGTGTTAGATTAAATTATTTGGAGGCTACTGACTCTGTTAGGGCTCCTGTTACCTGTGCCTTGTGCAAGGTCGTCTTAATATTATTGTGGGCCCCTAGATAAAGCAATTTACTGCGGCCCCAACCTGTACAGACATTCATGGAAACAATACACAAAATTGGATCATTAGCAAAATTCATTAGTTACAAACTAAACATGCATTTTTTCGATCTTTATCTAATATTAGAACACAAATAAATAATAATTTTCATCACAAGAAGCAACATAAATCTCAATCTGTCTGATCCGATTAAATACTTAAAAAAAAAAAAAAAAAAAAGACCATTAAGGACTTCCTATCTTGACACATAAATCTAAATTAATCCCAACACGAATTGGTCACTAATAAGTTTATCAGTTGTATACACTGTTGCACTACACGAGGGGTTCTCAAACTATGGCGCGCATACCAGTACTGGTCCGCGAACCTTTGAATACCTGTACGTGTGCTTGGTGAAAACCAATACCAGGTGTATGTATAAGTTTTTGCCGGTTTTTGTGGTAAAGAAAGCACGTAATTTTCAAGGGAAATTAATTTTGTTTTATTCAAAATATTGGCCGTCGGCTTCTACACATTTCGCCCATCTTTCAGGTAATTTATGCATACCATGCCAGAAAAACTGCTTGTCTTTTGTGGCAAATCATTCGTCGAGCCATTTTTCAACGTCTTCGAAATTGCTGAAGTGCTGGTGTGCGAGCGCGTGCCCCATTGATGCGAAGAGGTGATAGTCAGATGGTTCCAGATCTGGGGAGTAAGGCGGGTGCGGAAGGGTGTCCCATCCAAGCGATTTCAAGGTGTCATTCACTGGTTTTGCTCTGTGAGATGGCGCATTGTCGCGTAACACAATCACTTTGCCATGTCTTCGGGCCCATTCCGGTCGTCTTTCGATCAATGCGTGATTTAAATTAATCATTTGTTGGCGATATCGTTGTGCATTAACGGTTTCGCCTGGCTTCAAGAGTTCATAATACACAATACCGCTCTGGTCCCACCAGACACAAAGCATGGTCTTCTTGCCGAAGCGATTTGGCCTTGGTGTTGAAGGACCGGCTTCGCCAGGTGAAAGCCACGATTTTGTCCTCTTCGGGTTTTCAAAATAAATCCATTTTTCGTCACCCGTCACAATTCGATACCAAAAGTATTTTCTTTCGTGGCGTTGAAGCAGCATTTCACAAGTGACTTTGCGATTTTCTATTTGACGTTCATTTAAATCGTGTGGGACCCATTTACCCCGTTTATTGATCTTCCCCATTGCTTGTAAACGTCTGCTGATTGTTTCTTGTGACACATTTAATGCTTTTGCCAATTGCTGTTGAGTTTGAGTTAGGTCATCCTCCAAAAACACCTGCAATTGCTCGTTTTCGCACTTTTGTGGTCTACCAGAGCGCGCACTGTCTTTCACATTGAAATCACCACTTTTGAATTGTCGAAACCATGTCTCTCATGTTCTAATCGATGGAGCGTGTTCACCATATGTTTCTACCAGCACACGATGACTTTCAACAGCCTTTTTCTTTTGAATAAATAAGAAAAGCAATGCGTGCCGCAAATGTTCTTTTTCAGGCACAAACTTCGACATGATCACTGAACGATAAAACAAAGACGCTAGTGTTTGGCGGACTCAACTTGTGTGTGTTTGTAGTTTAATGTCAGACGAACAAAATGACGTGTGTCAAATGAATACGCTGCGTACTTTTCGCTGGCGCCATCACTTAGTTAAACCGAAAACTACTTATACATACACCTGGTAAACGTATAATTGTCCAACACATTGCCACTGATTGAACGAGAAAATACATGGTGTCCAGCCAAAGCTTCTCCGAAATTGACAAATTCATAATGGAATGAAGGACGTGCAATATAGAGAAAAATTCTGTGGGTTTATTTACCACAAATTTGATTTCAGCAGCTCAGGATAAAAGCAAAATGCATTTCTGTGGGTGGTTCAAGAACCTGATAAGTAACATTTCTGAAGTTTCGAAAAAAAAAACAAAAAAAAAAAAAGTTTGAAGTTTGAAGTTTGGAGCAAGCATTCTTTCTTATGGGAAATTGTTCAGAAACTGCATGTTTCTGGACATCTATTTCTTTCAGAGATGGGCACCTGTAACGTATTTTGGGGGATATACATGTGTATCTATCTATCTATCTATCTATATCTATATATATATTGAAAGTGTCACTTATCGGTTCTTGCATGCATCCACATAATTGGTTTGGCACCAAACAAAATGAAAGAAACCTTTCCAATAAACTTTCCGTTATTAATTACTGGTACACACCTTTTCAAAAAAATTATTCCGATCCTTAAAATAATGACTTTAATTTATTAAAGATGATGTATTTCAAACAAATAATAAAGCTATCCCCT